>CAJHZI010000713.1:2990000-3255000 GCA_905160935.1 Enchytraeus crypticus
CACCTAGAATTCTACCGAATGCTGTAATATCGCTCCGACTATAATACTAATGTGCTGAATATTGTTCTGTTTTGCTTCAGAGCTGTAAATTATCATATTTGTGTATTCAAATATGATAACTTAACATGGGTCGAAACCTTAAAATTTCGGTAGCGAAGCGCGCACACATTTTTGCTCCACTGCCTGGGTCAGAGCAACTAACAGACAGTCCTGATTGAAGCAAGCGGTAAGCATGCGAAACATTAGAAGACGTTTATTTGAGGGTGGATTGACGCCAAGACCAGCATTGAAGCCTCTGATTCAAAGAAGAACACTCGATATAGAATGGTGTTTTGTCGCAAATATCGCAATTGGTCTGCAGATGATTGGGAAAGCGTACTTATTCAGACGAGTCAACTTTCACACAATTTTACTCTTATTTTAGGCTTGTAAGACGACCATTTGGGAAATTAAATGATCCAAGTATTGTATCAGTGCTGTCTAACATAGTGCCAAGCTGATGGTTTGGGGACCTTTTTCAGGGAAGGGCGTCCTTTCAGGAATCTGGTTCATTGAGCGAGGCACAACAATCAATGCTGCTGTCGACGAAGGTATTCCTGAAGATAAAGTTCTGACTTTTAGAAGTACACATGTACATGATGTGGAGTAATTCCAACATGATAGCGCACCATGTCATATGGCTAACACTATTACAACAAGGCTCGCGGCCAATGATGTACCCATGATTGTTCCGTGGCCGGGATCATCGCTTGACCTAAACCTGATAGAAAATCCTTGGATACAGATGAAAAGAAAGGTTGCAGCACACAATCCTTCCTCTTTCAGCATCTGAAGGAGGTGGCGAAAAGAGTTTGAATAACAGGAACTTCGCTTGAGAACTGTAACGCATTAGCCCGCACCAAGCCTCGCCGCATTGCAGACATCCTGGCCATGAATGGAAAACAAACAAAATACTGACTATCTAGGTTACTCAGCATATCTGTGACTATATTATAGCAATGTTATCATTTCTATATGATATGCATATTGTTTTATGATGATGTACATATTAAATACAAAATAAAACAATGATTTTCTAAAAATATCGACTGATATCAAACTTTTGGCCATGAGTGTATATATATATATATATGCGTGTGTGTGTGTATGAGTGTATGCGTGTGTGTATGTGACCAGAGATAACCAGGTGAAGCCTTTAAACTACCATAGAAAAGCTTAGGCGGAGAGCCGAACGTTTTAACAACAGAAATATGAAGCCTTTGAGTTCCTGTTTGCAGAATACTTTTGCGTAATAATGAAATTGAACACCAGGAAGCATCTAGTCTCTGGTTGTTCCTGGTATGTTTATAATAATAGTCGTCGATGTGTTGCTAATCTTATCAACAGATTTAGATTTCAAAGAAATCGATTTTTTGCCATTGGGGAGAAAACTATATATAGTTTTAAAATCATTCATATATTCGCTAACACAAATAACACACACTACTGCGTCAAAGAGGTTTAAATATATAATCGTTGGATGTCGTTAAGAAAATAGGTCATTTTATTTAAGCCTGTTTTGGTAAGATTCATTAGATAAGCTCGACAATTTTGATACTCTCTCTCCCTTGCTCTGCAGAAAACTCTCTCTCTCCCTCTCCCTCTCTCCTCTCTCCTCTCTTTCTCTCTCTCTCTCTCTCTCTCTCTCTCTCATGAGACCGGCAAAGAATTTTAGGTTGAACTTCAAATACCATGTCTCCTGAAAATAGGCAAAGGTGAAACCAACGAAGTCAGTCTCTTTAAGACTAAGTCGAAGTTTTAATCAAAGGTTAAGTCCGTGACTAAGGCAAAGTCTTAAGCTAAGACAAAGTCCGTGAAAAGGCTTACTCAAAGGCTAGTCCGTGACTAAGTATAGGTCTAATAAGTCTTCTTCAATGGCAAAGTCCATGACTAATTAAAATTTCAACTATTTGCATATATTTAAACGATCCTTACATGCCTGCTTGTAGACCTACAAACAAAAAGGCTGAAGACGAGTGCGTTTCACGTCAGTTCCTTCTAATGAAACATTTTGAAATGTTCAGAAATTGGAAGAGCAACCAAAACTATTCGAACTAAGCCAAGGGTATTTCAAAAGAGTAAATTAATACGTTCAAACGATATAAAATATTCTGACACACATAAAGCTATTGTACGATCGTAAGATAAATAAAATAACCCACTCATTTTTTATCAAAGTATTATGTTTCGGTGGGTCCAAATATTATTTCTTCTTAAGCATTATCTATGGCATGCAATAATTCTCATGCTCTCGACCAATCTCTATTTCCAATTAAAAAAGAATGTAGACCTACTGTCCAGTCTATCTTATTTAGTAAATACCAGTTTTCATTTAATGAGAAACTTAGACGAACAAGCTGAAATCTTTCATTTTCAACATTGTACTCAGTCGTACCGTTGCCGAACATAAAGAAAATATGCTACTTGCTGTTGGGCAATTTTGATATTTTCCGGTTTCAAATATCAAAACGGTCTCTAAGAGCTTAGTTTTTGGATTTTGAACTTGAAAAATCGATACAGACGATTCTGAATTCGTTTGCTGCTGTAGTGAGCTAGACGCGTTAGCACGATATTCAGAGGCTTGGGATGGGATTGGAAATATGAAGGTATATTCTGGCGAACTTCTTCAGTTTTTGGGGTGACGATGTATTATTTGATTTACAAATATGTTGATATACTGTACATGTATATACGGTAACATTGGTACTATATTTCTGACTTAATTTTGATAAAAGCTGTATATACAGGTAAATACTAAATTGTCTCACATTGAAGAATTCTATCGGGGAGTGACAGAGAGAGAGAGAGAGAGAGAGAGAGAGAGAGAGAGAGAAAGAGAGAGAGAGATAGAAAGAGTTAGAGTGAAATATATAGAAAGAGAATGAATGAAATAGACACAGAAAGAGACAGTCAGAGATAAAGAGGGATAGAGAGAGAGAGAGAGAGAGAGAGAGAGAGAGAGAGACAGAGACAGAGACAGAAAGAAATAGAAATAAAGGTAAATTGTCTTCTCTGATGGATTGGGATACAGATTTCTCATATCTTAGATAAAGCCTAGAATTCACTGAATCCTATCAAATTAGTTGAGTATCGTTAATTAGAATCAGCGCCTTATGTTTAGTTAATGACTACAATGGTTTTCGATTTTTGGTGAACTTTTCATATCTACAAACCCTACATATACACATTAGTTAGAATGTGGTATGCGCTTACGGCTTCACATATTAAAGTTTTGCAAATCAACATTGACAGAAATATTTTACATACAAAGAAGAGCTTCATAAAACTTGTAATATATTATACTATCGTCTTATTATAATTGTATGTTACTGACTTTCATACTTTCACCAATCCTTCAATCTAATAAGTTATGTAATTTTTTCAAAGTGTGAGTATTTAAGTGTGTTTTGAAGTTTCTAAAATTACATAACTAGCCTACAATTAAACAATCTCTTTTTTATCCCTCTCACACTCTTCTCTCTTTCTCATCTCTCTCTTTTCTCTCTCTCTCTCTTCTATGTAATAGTTAAATAGTATTTACGGACTTTGAGAGTTCTATACAATAAGTAGGCTACATTTTAAGACAAAGATTGCACAGCTTAATGGCTCACTGTCTCTATCGTGCGGTATGTACATGTATGGTACTTTGAGAATAACGTTAGGAATTGGATTTCCATTTCATCCTCTACTTCATACTTTATTTTTTTTTCTACTTTATATTTTATTTTTATATTTTATACTTTATTTATTTTATACTTTATTTATTTATAATTTCATACTTTAATGGAATGAGTACTTTAAGGGAATGAGTTCTCACGTGCGAAATGGACTAACCATACCGTTAATCACTTAATTAGTTACTTTAGTGTCTCAGATAATTAATTACAAATCAAGTAGTGATTAGTGGCTGCTTTAAAATATCTAAATTAATATAACTAATCATTAGTTAGATTAATCAGATCCGACAACCGATTCTTTTTGCATCAATATAATTAGGATTTCTTATTTTATTAGTCTGAATAATTTATCTTTGGACTAATTTTCTGGATTTTTTAATTTGCACCGTTTTTGGATCTTCTTTTTGCTCGTCGGCTTGATTTTGCCTTAATAGTGCTCGATGTTGTCATAATTGTGTTTGTGTTATGTTATGTATTTAATTTTGTGCCAATATAGGCTAATTATTTTATAAATTGGTATCAATATAATTAGTTTTACAATTGAGATTAGTTCATTGTCTGAAAAAATGAACTTAGCAGGCTATGGTAGTTTAAAAAGGAGTGGTTTTAAAAGTGGTTTATGAATTATGGTTTATTAAAATGAGTAGTTTAGGAGTTATGGTAGGTTGAAATGAAATAGTTTTGTGAGGTTAAAAATATGCTGTTTTAGTAGTAGTTTAATAAACTTAAAGAAAGCCCTTCGCACACGCAATAGCGCTGTATGTATAAGACGACGTACGTTATGCATGACTGACGATGTGTCACCTGTTATAAGCACTGAGATCTCACTACCTACTACCAAACACGACTGTTTTAATTATTTATTTACTAATATGGGCAAATGGGATCATATAATTATTCGTATTGCAACTACAGGATTATTGAAATTAGTATTGTAGCAATAACGAATAACTACTAGCTAGTAACAGTAAGATTCTAAATAGAATAACAATAAGAACTTATGGGCATGCTGACTCATTGCTGCTACAGTTAGCGGTTGATTGGTTTGTTTGCATGAGACATCAGTAAATTAAATGTAATTTCTGTCTATGGGAGTTCTCAATATGATTCATATGTTTTGTAAATCTGTAGACTACGGTGTTAATGGAATAATTCTTTACAACTAAAATACAGACTCGGTGAGTTGACTTATGACTTATGACTTATGTTTAATTTACAATTTTATAGGATAATACTATTGTAGAAGTCATTGTTGATTAAAATGTAAGTTTAGCTTTTGTGTCTGTACAATTTTACTAGCATAGTCTATCTGGCTCTGTGCAGAAGTGTGCTTATGTGTCCTTGGCTTATTACACAAGCCTGCTATCAGTACGGCCACCAACCGGTCACTCTCTCTTAGTGCACTGCCTATTGGCTGGTCCATGGCATAAAACTCCTTCACATATTGCCATCCTGTGCCCTTCTCTTCATAACAAAATATGAAATAGTTATCAAATCATCCAGCATCCCAAGTATCGGTCTTCCTCTAACCTTTTCCCCTTCCATTCTTCCATCAATTATTTATTTTAGTAAACCATCTAATCTCAGTACATGACCATCCAGTTCTTATTTCTATTCCTTATGATATTTATCGATTTTCTATTTACGCCAACCTTATTTATCACTTCGTTAATATATTGTCCGTCCATTTGATCTTCTCCATTCTTCTCCACAACCACACTTCCAATGCCTTCAGTTTCCTAGTATCCTCCTCTTTTAACGTCAATCTTTCACAACAGTATTATGCTGTGGAGACTAAAATTTGAGTTCAAAATTGATCGTTTGAGACTGTCGTGTTGCAGCATATAAATTCAAATCGGTAGAATGACGGAGGAGCAGTATCAAGCCAAGAAGTATTATGAAGGCTGGACTTTCCACAAGCCAACGACGGGTAAACATAAGGTACGAGTATGCTAAAGATAATCTTTGATGAATGTTTGGATACATTATCCTGGTATAATGCTGCAGAGGGTCTAAATATACGAAGTGTAAATTCTGATATAACTGTATATATCACATAATTAATATATATCTGTCCTTCTTCCATGTCATTGAAGACATGGAAGAAGAACTAAAAGTAGGAGCAAATTTGTTACAAGATGTACGATTTGCAGATGACCAAGGATCATAGTGGGCAGCGAGACTGGACTGTAGAAGAAAATGGATTTTCTGAATGAAACGGCATTGAGATATGGATTGAAGATTACATCAAAAAGACAAAAGTGATGCGATTGCCCCAGAATAGAGGTGATGTTAATATTACAAAATATGGTACGAAATTGGAACAGGTAAGGAGTTTCAAATATTTATGTCATGCTATAACAGACGATGGGAAATGTGAGAGTAAAATTTATAGTACGATTGCACAAGCAAAATGAGTCTTCGGTAGAAGGAAAAAACTTCTAACAAAATGTCTAAAGAATAACAAAACGATAAAGATAGTGAAAACCTTGTTACGAATCAAGCTATTATATGTATGTGAAACATGGACCTTAACGAAAGAAGATATCAGGAAACTATCAACATTGGAAATGTGGGTTTGGAGAATAATGGACAGGATTAGCTGGACTCAAAAGGTTACGAATGAGAAAGTTCTGGAGAGAGTTGGTACAGATGGACAGTTGATAAATGAATAATGAAATAGGAAGAAGATAGGACACATTGTAAGGGGATGGAGGCTAAAGTCTTTTAAAAGACGTCATAGAAGGCAGAATGGAAGGAAGAAGAGGCAGAGACAGGCCGAGATTAGGTATGTTAGACGATTTAAAAAATCCCCTCATATGTGGACATGAAGAGGAAAGCGAAAGACACAGAGAAGAGTGGAGGCGCTATATGCCATGGACCTGCCAGCAGGCAGTGCACTAAGATATATATATATATATATATATATATATATATATATATACATGTATATATATATATATATATATATATATATATATATATATATATATACTTGTATATTTATATGCCAGTATATAAATATGACTATAAGTATCAACACTATATACATACCTCTATATAAATATATAGATACGAGAGAATCAAGCTGTTAATAATAAAATATCTTTAAAAACCAAAGAAAAACTTGTTTTAAAGTTAGTATATCTTGAAAGTGAAATCAGAGAGGGGGGAGTCCAGAATTTGACATTGCACAGGAGTTACTGATCTACTAGCGGATATCTTACCGACACCGCCACTGGCTCTGTTATAATATTACATAGCTAGAAATGATTCTGAAAAATTACATTAGTAATTATGCTTAGTAGGATGTAAATAATGTATTGTGGCAAAATCTGTCTTACCATGAACATGTATGTAAAGGTGACTTGTGATTGGTGACCGGGTGAAGTTAATGCTGGTTAAATAGAATTATAGACTAGTTCATTCTATACGCCATCTTCCTTCTATACACAATCTTCTATTTAGTGCAATAAAACCTTTATTACTGTGATGCATTACCTAAATTTAACTTGAAGAAATTATTGTTCAAGTCAAAGCCACAGTCATACGAGTATTACCATTATGGAAATTGTCAAAAATTATCACTATGAACAAAATTGACGTAGGGGATAGGCCTATAGCGTTTCCATTTTTTCGGCTCAAAATCTTGAAAAGCTGTCTGAGTTCAAAATCTTTATGTAATAATTTAATTTAATTTTACTTCACCAATTCAGTGGTAGACACATAAATAAGACAAAATTACAAAGCTATGAAGTGAATAACAACAAGTAACTTGTAAAATGTAAATATCATTCAATAGCACGAAGTGCGACAAATATCGAATCTCAATACATAGATTATATACAGTATATACATATATATATATACATGTATATATATATATATATATATATATATATATATATGTATATATATATATATATATATATATATATATATATATATATTCATAACTGGCCTTATTAACATCACGCGACGTTAGCAAGGTATATTATTTGTCTTAATTTCAAAATAATTTTAATTAATAGCATGTAAATTATTATTTATGCAATAATAAATATTTACTGTGTAATAATAAATCTATATTTTCTAGGGCCCCAGGAAATTTAAGAGACAGAACATATTTGAAGTTTTTAATAAAACTGACACTGTATAAATACCGGTCACCTTTCATGACTTGCTACAGAAATGTTTATTACATAAGAAACGTTTATTTCTTTGAGGGCCGTATATCTGTTCGATATATACTTATTCTTTCCCGCTTGAATTTAGAACCGTTTTCGATACTTCATGAGAACACATGCGGACTATATTTAGCTTGTAAGCCTACTTTCTGATTAGTTCGTGACTTCAAATATCAACAGGATATGACACCGACGCCACAATGCAAAGCTAGCCCAACACTCCATGTTACTAGACTTCATAAACAAGATTGAGTTTCTCCTAATTTTCCTTGAAGTAGTTACATTTGCAGGTGGAAAGATATGACAAGGAATACGATAGTGTGAGTTTGTTAAAATCGACAAATTAGAAGATGCAGTAATGAATAATTAGTACCATTTTACAAACGCACTATATATTCAGATTGAAATTCTACTTTTTGAATAGCAACCAAGTGTTTAATAATTTGACAACATGGAGGTTTTTGAGGTCAACAAAGTAAAATAATATAATTCATACGTAAATCAATTTAAGGAATCGAAAGTCCAAACAAAAAATATCGAAATTTCAATAAAAATATCGAAATTTAAATAAAATCGAAATAATATCGAAATTTAAATAATATTTAAATTTAATAAATTAAGTTAAATTTAAATTTAAATGAAATCGAAAAATTTAAATTAAAAAAAATTGAAAAATCGAAAAATTTAAATTTAAATAAAATCGAAATAATATCGAAATTTAAATAATATTTAAATTTAATAAATTAAAATTAAATTAAATTAATTTAATTTAATTTAAATTAAATTAAAACTAAATAATATTTGAATTTAAATAATATTTAAATTAAAATTAAAATAATATCGAAATTTAAATTAAAATATCGAAATTTGTTGGTGGATAGAAAAGGATACAACTCATTTCATTTGATTGCTGTTTGTTACATTTTTAGCGCGATTAGCGCGAGTTTAATTTTTTATCAAATTTCAATTACTTAAAATCTTTAAATTATATATATATATTTAAATATATATAATATATATATATATATATATATATATATTATTTAGGTATAAATGTTATTCGCGCAAAAATCTTTTAAATGTGATTGGAAAATGTAAGGGGGAAATTCTACATCGCTGTTAATACTATTTTAGGAAGGCTTGGTACCCAGGCGCCAATAGATGTGTTGATGAAAGTGATAAACTCTCAGGCGTTGCCGATATTGTTATATGGTATCCCTGTTATGAGTCTTAACAAATCAGAGTTAAAGAGTTTCTCCGATGCATACAATAGCGTCTTCTCAAAAATTTTCAATTCATTGACAAAAATACTCTACAGTATTGTCAGTGGTACTGTGGTTTCTGGCCTTTTGAGATGCTATATAATTATCATAGGTTTATCTTTTTGCATAAATCAGTGATTTCAAATGGTTTAACTGAGAATTCAGTGCCTGATTATGATGACTACTTGGACTAGGTAACCATTAAAAGAAAATATTCAATTGAGATTCAAGACTCATTGGCCTGTATCAGGTATAAATTTTGGAATTATTTTAAAGAGATATTGGCATAGCTAATACTAATGATGTTTAAGAAGAGTTTGAGTTTAGTACTTTAGTTATAAATGTTTACTTTCTTTATTTTCTTTATATTGATTTATGTTGTGTTTATGTTGTGTTTATGTTGTGTTTATGTTGTGTTTATGTTGTGTTTATGTTGTGTTTATGTTTTGTTTGATTTCTACTGTATGTGTTTCTTACTGCCATGAATTTGGTGAAATAAAGAACATATACATGTATATATATTTAATTATATATACATATATAACAAGTAATTCGTTTTTAATTCAGCTTCTTCTATTTAAAGATGTCAACCCACATAATATCATATTTAGCATTATTTAACTTTATTCTTGTATGCACATTTATTTAGTTTTGCCAACGCTGATTTTATTAATACTGGTTGTATTAATGTTAATTCTATAAATGTTGGTAGTATCAATGATTGTTGTATAAATTTTGGTTATAACAATGTTGGTTGTGTCAATGTGTGTTATACCAATGTTGGTTATATCAATGTTTGTTGTATCAATGTGGGTTATAACAATGTTGGTTATATCAATGTTGGTTGTATCAATGTGGGTTATAACAATGTTGGTTATATCAATGTTGGTTGTATCAATGTGGGTTATACCAATGTTGGTTATATCAATGTTGGTTGTATCAATGTGGGTTATACCAATGTTGGCTATATCAATGTTGCTTATATCGATGTTGGTTGTATCAATGCTGGTTGTATAAATGTTGGTTATATCAATGTTGGTTGTATCAATGTTTGTTATATCAAGGCTAGTCGTACCACTGCTGCATATATCACTGCTGTTACATGAACAAGGATGGATAATGATCGTACTCTGTAGCATTGATTTAATTTAGTTAACTTGATTGCTGATTTCGTTAAATTTTGTTCTGCTTTTAGGAATGGAGTAAATATTGGATGGTTTTACGAGGCGATAAACTCTTTTTGTTCGAGTCAAATAAAACCGTCAGAGAAAATGTAAGTATCTTCTCTCAAATTTAAAGCTGTAAACGTTGCTACATATGCATGTACATTGCATTGTGTTTTCATAATCAAACTCGACTTTTTAAGAATTGCGCATAATTTTAAAGCCTTTGTAGTTCTGCAAATGCACAACTTCTCACACCAGAGCGTGCAATGAATATCGTGCTCAGCGCGGCACAACTGCATGCATAAGCCAATTGTTACAGACTATTGTAAGGGTGAAGGTATAAAACCTACAGTTGTTTTCGTTGTTTACTAACGTCCTGACTTTTGGTAGTTGCCTTAATTGAGTGAGAGATATATATATATATATTTGTTGTTCGAATGATATTCTCAATTTAACCTTACACACCCATCCGTTTATATTTTTCAATAGCCGAAATAAGATATAATGCGTTTTGTTAAACTTGACTTGGAGGTCCAAGTGAATAATGTGCAAAGACTAAAAACAAGCAGCGTTGAAAGTGTAAATAAAATTGCTAGTCATACTCTATGATGGCCAGTTGCACATAACGTTGATATTGCTATCTAATCTTTCTACGCAATAGAAATTAATTTATGTATAATTTTATGATTCCTTAGAATATTACATTGAAAGTAGGCTCCGCAAAAATATGAATTCTAATTCGGTTAATATACTTGTAGCAAAATATGTATAATTGGTTTTATTACTGGTTTCAGTTAATTGGTATGTTGCGACTAACCCACAAAACTCAACTGTCGCCTAAGAACTCTAACAAGACCTACACGTTTAACCTGGTTACTATATCTGCAGAGGGAAAGAAACAAGAAAATATTTTCAAGGTTAGAGAAGTCATAAATTTCTTTTAAAATGGTGTCTTTTATGTAAGCGTAATTTACTTGTGCGTGTCTACAATTGACATACATTTCTATTAAGAAATAGAAGATTGTGAAAGCATAATTAATCGTGCTCTTTAATCTAAATTAAACATAGATCTACCTGCCTTTATAATGGCTTTTATTTTGATTCTTTTTACCTAGTTCTATGTTGCTACTTGTTCTATGTTTATGTGGCAATGAAAAGGAAAGCGGAATACACAGAAGAGTGGAGGCGTAATATACCATATGGACCAGCCAGTAGGCAGTGCACTAAGAGAGAGATGTTACAGCTGTGACATTTAATTATTCATAAGTTACTGACAAGTACATATGCAGCTAACGTTATTACATCCTTATCTTGTTATCACTTTCTTACTGTAGCGCTGTATATAAATCATTTACGTCTTTACATTTGTCAACAAAATGTAATTAAATGTTTGCTTTATTCAGTTTGAAAATCAAAATGATCGAGATCTCTGGAGGTCTTTCATCCTGGGTCTAACAACGGTATGACCTTTGTAGTTTTATCAGTCAATATTTTACTGATTTTTCAAAGATAAATAAATCAAATAATCTGAACCTAAATCACAGATCATCACAGATCAAGCTACCGTAGGGATAACAGGCTAAGCTCACTTTAGAGCTCATATCCAAGAAGAGGATTTTGGCTTTAGAGAATCAAAATGGAGCAACAGTCAATAAGTGAGGGTTTGTTAAACCCATAATTTGATTGCTTGAATTTCTAATAAAGAACATTGATAATATAAAATATCCAAGTTTAACGTCTGTTACAATGTCAAACAATGCCTTTCAGAATGGATTGGATTCTGATGAGTTCTTACTTTCAGAATACTTGTTAATAGCTTTAACCACTCGATCCAATCGAGCTTTTTGGATATCAATAAATAAATCTTTACCAATTTAGAATATAGTATGACATATATGGTCAATATAATATGATCAGTATATTTAATAAATATATATGATCACTTTGTATGGCCAATAGAGTGTGCTCTATATATATATATATATATACATTGTATATATATTATCAGTATAGTATGATCAGTTTATTTGATCATTGTCTAAAATCAATATTGTTGAGCAATTCATATTTATTTATCAGATTATGGTCCTATGAAGATACCCACAGTGATTCATGATCTCGTGTAACCAGTAGAAATATGTTATTTGAACCGAAAATTTGACAAAGTATTAATTTTTGATGCTGTGCCGTTACATGCATGTAATATACTGACATTTTCTGACGACTGACTCTTACATCGGTCTTTGTAACCCAAATCCCAGTTTTTCTATTTTTTAACCTTATCCGTAACCTGCTTATAAATGTGAAACTAACTGTGCACTTATGAAATAAGTTCAGGCAATATATATATATATATATATATATATATATATATATATATATATATATATATATTTAAACAAGTTTATTGGAATCAAAGTAAAAAGTAAAAAAAATATATAAGACAAATCACAACACACAGACATATTATGCAAACATCATATCCATGAACAAATAAATAGATGCATTAGACATTTAAATCTCAAGTAAAAAAACTAACATCTTATTCAATGAATCCTGTGGCCATCAGAGAGGGCACAAGGTGCTCTATCTAGCTGACCACCACGGGAAATAAGTCCGAGAAATGATATTGGTAGTTTTAAAACTACATGTCTGCAGACTAGCAAAAATATGAAATATAACAGCAAAAATTGCAAACAGCAAAAATAGCCAACACACTAGTAAAATTACTAAAATTAGAAAATATGAACATACGAAAAATGAATTTGCAATCATAGCAAAATGGCTAACTATTCCGCCAAGAGCGGACAGGAGACACTGTTACGAATGTAAAAGAAAACTCTTGTAATATCGTTTGAATAAAATATATGACTTTAAGTTACGAATTTCAACAGGAATAGAGTTCCATATACAACAACATTCAAAGACATTTGTCAAGTAGTTTGCTTGATTCGTAGGAGAAGAGAGATAACAAGTTAATGAAAGCCTGGTATGATGCCCACTATTTGATAGGTTTGATCTAATCATTTCTCTGATAATCTTAGACATCGAGCCTTCAGAGAAAATACACCTATATATCAAGTTGGCAGAGAGAAACTTATATAATTGATATATCGGTAGAGTATTGTAATTTGCGTAAAGTAGTTTAGTCTTGCACAGCCTATATTGAAATTGTAGAATTCTCAGAGCTCTGTTGTTCGCTATGTGTAGAGGATGTAGGGCCTTATTCGTGTTTTTCCCGTACACTATTAAACCATAAGGTATTCTACTGTATACAAGAGAGAAATACAAGTTTTTACGGCAATTTATCGGAATATAATCTCTGCGTTTATATAACATACCACATACACTATTTATTTTGCAGGTAACTGATTTAATGTGTTCGGCAAAAGTTAATTTTTCATCGATAAGAACACCTAAAAACTTAATTACCTTAAAAAATTATAAAAATTGCAATTCCTCCAGCTCTTTGTGTATGAGGAGATGAAAAAATAATATGATAATCAGAGAATATGTTGTCAAAGAAATCAATATTAGACCCCCAGATTTCGGATAAAATAATAATATCGAATTTTTTCTTATATGTATTAAACAGATCAAGCAATTTAATGTAATTTGCATTAAGACTTCTTATATTGAGGTGAAAAATAGACAAATCTCCAAGATGATCTTTTATAAGACAGTTACTCGCTTGAGGAGTGTAGTAATCCAACATGGCTTTCTGTATAAGATTGTCGTCTATTATATCGTTGAACTTGCAGAATTCAGAGGGATGCATAGGAGCATAGCCGTTGTTGTCGGGTATATATATATATATATATATATATATATATATATATATATATATATATATATATATATATATATATATATCTACAGTATATCATGCCGGTAACTGCCTTATCATTTAGTTAAATTAAAATGATAATGACCCAAATGCATCTAGATAAAATGAAAGCTTGGTACATGTAAGTTGGAACATTAGGAAAATATATGGATCTAGGACAATAGCCAAATAAAATATAGTAAAAAAACTTTTGAGAATAAAAATGTTGTATTTTATAATTTTATGACAGTTACTTTTCCTATAGCAATAACTTTGTGATAATACAAACAACAATGAACAATTCAATGAACATTGGTTATTGATTAATTATTGATTGATTGATCGGCTCAAATTTTAGGGCCGGGTTCCGACAGACGTGAAGCTCCTTCCCGGTCAGTTGAACGTCCTTCTGGACGCTCTATCGGACTACCAGAGCTCTCCGTTACCAGCCGCTCCGCCCTCCATATCCAGATCCGCTAAATCCTCTTCCGGTGAGTCCGCCAGACATGCATCCTTCGAGCCTGGATTGAATGACGACAGCTGGAGTGTGGCTCAAGCTGAAGGACCGGAAGTTAATACGATCCAGACGTTGAGACAGCGGCAGTCAGAGCTGATGATGAAGCAGTTCGATGAGGCAAATGATCTGTCTGCGAGGAATCAACATGGCGGATATGAGGCGGAGCCTAATATATCCCTGCAGACAACTTTAAAATCTAATCCAGAATCCAATAGGACGCGCTCCAGTGTAGCCGGAGCGCATCAGTCAAAATCTTACCAACAGGTTGGTTAGATTTGATTAGTGTAAAGTTATAAAGAATTTATTAATTATGATTCATAATAATTATTGCAGATTTAGTTTAATTGGTCAACGAAGTGCGATAATGGTATTAACGATGAGGATTTTGCGCGTTTGATGCAGAACTGCTGCCTAATGTGCCTAATTGTGCTGCTGCACAATTAGGCCTACACAACAAGATCTGATGGATTTAATGATACGACTAAAATGTGTTCAAATATGTTAATATATGACACGCAGATATGTAATGATAAAATATGAGAAAAGATAAAGAAAAATAAAAGATAAAAGATAAAGAAAAATATGAAATAGAAAATAAAGTAGAAGAAGTAGAAAATTAATTGAAAAATGTATTTCTAAGTAATTTTCAGAGATTTAGTGTTACGTATAAATTAATTGATTAGACATAGACACTACTAGATTATGTGAGTACTGTAACACTTTAGCTATCACTCATAGTACATGTAAAATACATCGATTTAGTCAATGAAACAGACAGTGTATTCCCCAAACGATTTATTATTTAAGGCTTTTCCATTATTTTTGTTTATATTTGTATTGTTTGTTTGCAGGATGGCCACTTGTTTTACTTAGATTCCGAGCGAAATAAATATACCCCTGCGTAAGTAAAACCACGATGTTCTAAACCAAGTTTTTAGCTTATGTTGAAACAGCAGATAACGGTGTGAAAAACCTCAGAGTTTGTAACCATGTGTTCCAAAACAAAAAATTAAAACCTAATAGTATGTATTGTATTATCTGTGAAAGTAGCAATTACTTTGTAATTTAGCTTGTACCAGTAGGCGTCAATTTACAATTAATTTTGAATTTTGTAAGCTAATTTGACTCTAATTGGCAGATATGAGTGCGTAATATTTTGCGCTTAGCAAATACCAAATCAAGTCTCTCATTAAAAAATACACCTTCTATTTTTGTTTATAAGCTAATCATTTACTACGAAAAAATACGTTTTAAAGATTTCGTCCTTGATTGTTGTTGCTTTACCTAGTTGCATTCGGCTGTGGTTTGGATCATTATACGTAACTCCTATACTAAATACGCGACGAAGTGGGAGTGGCAAATGTTTTACATCCCTTTAAAAGCATTGCCCTCTACATAAATTGTTTAGCCTACCCCAGCCCCATTTTAGCAATTTCTAGAAAAGATAAGCCGGTTTCGAGTTTTATTAGTTCAATTTATACTTAGAACGCTTTCACTAGGGAAGGTGTAATTGAATAATTAGTAATTCGATCTATTGTGAGATATCTCTCTCCAAATTTGAGATTTTTTTGCAAAATCATCTCTTACCAGCCTTGGAATGTATTCATAATTAATCCACTCATATGGCTTCAATATTATGCAGTATGTGATGACCAACCGGTGACTGCACGTGTTGTAGAAGGCGACTAAATACTGAAATCCATAACAACGTCAGAAAGGGCATTCGGTTAATGAACGCCTAGGTTCCAGAAACTGCTACAAAAATTTAAACAAATGGAAAAGACTCAAATAAAGGATTGACTGATGATATGTTGTAGAACAGAGAGAATTTGAGACAGTCTATTTGTATCCTGACCCTAGTTGAACTGGGATTCAAGGGATGATGATAACGATGATGATTATGATGATGATGTGATTCCAAGATGCTAAAAGATAAATTTTACATTAGTTAAATTTCAAATATGTTTACTTCGTCATAACTAGTATGACTCATCTCTCACAATGTAAGATATACAGAGCTAAATATATTATATTTAATTATAATACAAACTAATATTTTTTTTAATTGTCCACTTTTAATTATTTAAATTTTTGTAATTTTCGAATGATTAGATTTTTCTGTAATTTTCAGGTGGTTATATTTTCAGTATTGTTTAAGTGATTAGATTTTTCTGTAATTTTCAGGTGGTTTTTTGAGGATTGTTCTCGTGAAGAGGCTGAAGAAATTTTAACGGTTGGTCGTCGTCACGGAAACATCTTACTTAGACCCAGCACCCAGCTCTCGATGTCTGGAAATTACGTGATCAGCTTTAGACAGGAAGATTCTGGGTAGGAAACTATACACCCTTCTATCTCTCTCTTAGTGAACTGCCTACTGGCAGGTCCATGGTATATAACGCCTCCACTCTTCTCTGTCTTCCGCTTTCCTTTTCATTTCCACATATGAGTGGGTTCTTAAATCATCTAACATACTTAATCTCGCCTGTCCCTGCCTATTTTTCGTCCCATTCTACCTTATATGACCTTTATTAATAGATCTTCTCCCCTTTTAATGTGTCCTATCCAACTCTTCTTCCTATTTTTCAATACATTATAGGAATAAGAATTGGATAGGACACATTCTAAGGGGAGATAATATACACCTTTAAGGTCAACAATTGGCTGATGTTTGATTTATTGGATGTGACGGCATATATGCTTAACATCAAGTAGGTTAAATGGAAAACTCATCAGTAGATTCTCAGTTATAAGATAGATTTTATATTAATTCAAGTACAAATATTTTTACTTGTCCATATCTCTTGACCGATCATGTTACTCTCTGAGAAGGATATTTGTTTGATACTTATTTTGAGATTTGTTTACGTAAATATCAAGCCTGTTGTGAGATAACATGCTTATCTGCTATTTTTTTACTTTAAAAAAGTATAAACAATTAACTTTGATTATTAGAAAAGGTGTTTCTTTTATTTGCTCTTACTGATTATACGAGTCTTCGACAGTTGTCAGACTCATTTATGTGAAGGTTCATATTCGCTACTCCTTAGCTCCCTTAGCCTTTGCCCTGGCTTCATATCATACTGATACATAACTTCTTAATACATATAATAAACATAATCGTAGCTTGAATGCCTTTATAGCGTAGGGGTAACGTTATGAAGTTTTAGATGATAGATCCTGAGGTGAATTGAACTCTCGTGGGTTCGAATCCCAGCCGCACTGATCTGAGTGTAAAATCTCGGACATTCACTGGACTGGTTATACGAAAAATGAACTATAAATTGCCTAACGGTTTAAGCATGTGGTATTAAAAAGTGAAATATATCATCCATGTTGATCATTTCACTAATGTGTGTTTACTTTCTTAACCGTTTCATTGCCTCTGCTTGATGGTTGCAAATATTTATACGAAACTTGTAGTAACTTTAATTAAATGTAGGCTTTTGAGTTGTTCGCACCTTGGAAGAATTGACTGCGGAACATTTGTTGGCCCTATGTGTTTAGAAGTTTTTGAGATCGACAATTTTCTATAATTAATTTCCTATGATATAACTGAATTGTAATATTGCAGAGTTACCAAGCTGCACCACTACTCAGTTATTAGACAGGGACGGCAATTTAGACTGGATGTTAAAAACCAAGTAAGTTTGATGAATTTATTAAGTAATGTATCATAAAATAAGCGATAATTAGTTTTAATGGTAATCTTTATCTTCAATGTGCTCAGGTTCGGGACATATATTCCTGCTCACAATTCTTTCCCGCCCAGTAAGATTTTTCCATTGACTAAATAATGATCCTATCAACTGTTAAACTTTTATACTCAATTTTAAGGTAGCTTTTTCTCTAGAAATGATGACTTCCAAAGTAGTTTCTCGTTGCTTAGTTCCTGTTTAATCGCTTACGATGCTTGGATGTGTGCGTGCGCGTATAGGCTATATCAATAATATTACGTACAGTTATATTTGTTATTCTGTTAACTTGTTATTCATTGTCCAATGCTCTATTACTTTGCTATTCATTGTCTAATACTCTATTACTTGTTATTCATTGTCTAACACTCTATTACATTGTTATTCATTGTCTAATACTCTATTACTTGTTATTCATTGTCTAACACTCTATTACTTTGTTATTCATTGTCTAATGCACTATTACTTGTTATTCATTGTCTAACACTCTATTACTTTGTTATTCATTGTCTAATACTCTATTACTTTGTTATTCATTGTTTAATGCACTATTACTTGTTATTCATTGTCTAACACTCTATTACTTTGTTATTCATTGTCTAATACTCTATTACTTTGTTATTCATTGTCTAATGCACTATTACTTGGTTAATCATTGTCAAATGCGTATTACTTTATGATTCATTTTCTAATGCTGTATTACTTCGTTATTCATTGTTTAATGCTGTGTTGATGTGTCAGACATTGTCTAATACTACATTGCATTGTTTTATGAAATAGCATAAATCCATGGGCAGCTTGTCAGAGGTGTTGGAATTCTTTAATTCCGTAGCCGGGCCAAACGCCAGACCTCTCAGCACAAATGATAAATCCAAATTATTCAGACAAAGTCAAGGTATTTATTCATAGTCTATGCACCCTAGTTATATTTTCTACACTAAATTGGTACTAAGAAGAGAATTTTGGTATTACTGTAATTAGTAAAATCAGCTAAAAAATTTACAAAAATACACGTGATGTATCTGTTTTTCTTAATGTTGTTTGTTATTAAGTTCTTTGCTACGTTTTAGTCAGAAATTGTGCTATTCGTGCTCAGAATGTCACAGTTCAAGAAGAAAGTTTGGTGTTCATTTTCTACCTACTAAATGTGATTATTACATTCCACGTGTTGTGTACGGGTTGCTTGAAGAATAGACCAACAGTGTAAATATGCACGTGTCGTAGAAAGCGACATTGAAACAATATCAAAACCAACGGCACAAAGGGCATTTGGTTGGTAAGTGCATAGGCTCCAGAAATTACTACAAAAACTTAAGCGAATGGAAAATAGTCCATTCGTATCCCGTCCCTGGTTAAACTGGGATTTAAGGGAGGATTATGATAAATGCTATTAGTGTGTATGCATGCTTTGGCTTGAAGTAGCATAACGTACCAACTAAATAACTATCAAAGGGTACGACCAAGCTTACAGTTAACTTCTGTATAAATTAGAGGGCAAGCGAGGACGGAAAGGTCCTGGAAAACAAATGTACTACTGACAGGTACGTCAATGTCGTATCGATTAAATCACTGTCGTATCTCGCAAATTTTGAATATTTTATGCCCCTCAGGATCATCCAGCGATTCAGGATCACAGTTATCCTACCACAGTCAGCGAAGCGGCTCCGCTGTACAACCCTCCTGGAACTCATCTTCACCGTCTCAGAGATCCTTCACAAAATCTCCGCAATATTCCAGAAGTTCTTCCGGTCGATCCGAGGGCTTTGAGTCCAGCATAGCGGAAAATTACGGCCAGAATCACTCACCTCATTCATCCGTATCCTATCATGCTGATGACGACGATGAATCGAGTACGGTGGAAAACTCAGCTCCAATTGTCGATAGTAGGAGAGAGTCCTCAGCTGCTTCTGAATTTAGCGTTTCCGTATCAACACTGAAAGCTAAAATATCTCGACAGATTTCCACAGAAAGTTCTGCTACGGACAGAAATTCTCTGGCAAGTTCTTCGAACACCCAGCGTCGTGCGTCGGAATTTAGTGTAGCGGGGGGTGGAAAGTTCAATGGCGGGAGGAAATGGGAAAATAACGATGACACGTTGACTCATTCCACAGCTCGTGAGTCCAGACAAAGCATCCCGATTAGTAATGGACTTGGAAGAGCATCCGTAGCTCCAGTGGCAGCAATTCAGGCTCGAAATCAAGAAGGTTTGATCAGAACTATAGACTTAAATTTCATGACTAATGTTTTATAATGTAAAATTCGCCATGTTGTGTCCGGGTTGTTTGAAGTATTTACCAACCGATGATTGCACGAGTCGTAGAAAGCGACTAAAGCCCTAAGATCCATACCAAAGCCAGAAAGGGCATTCGGTTGGCGAGCGCCTAGACTCCAGAATGCTACAAAAATTTAAACGAATTGAAAAGTCTCAAGTAGGGGATTGACTGGTGGTGTGGTGTAGGACAGAGAGGATTTGAGACAGTCTATTCTTTTCTAGACCCTAGTTAAACTGGGATTCAAGGGATGATGATGATGATGTTGTTGTTGTATAATGTAATTCTATATCGGTACATAGCGTGACGTGTATCTCTACGTCACACAGCTGACAATAGACAATAATGAATAATCGGTCTTAGTTATCCATTAGGGTTTTAATAGCTCACATTTCTAGTAAAGAAATATAGTAAAGAGAATAAGGAGCTTATGTATAGCCTTACAGTTTTTGACTATAGCTATAATTATGTATCGAGTCTCCAATGAGTAACAATAGCTATTAAGTAGTTTATTATTGCACTGTTTTTTGAGTACAGTCAACAGAGCATATAGTGGAAAAGCAAGCAATGGCAGAGATTCTAGTTATTCTGACAACAAATCTCTTCGTAAGTAACTATTTTTAGTGTTTGTTACTGTTGTTGCTTTATCATTGCGGCAAATTAATTGCATAATTAATTCAGTTCAACTCAATTTAATATGAACACCAAAAAAGGTTCTTACAACCCTGCAGAGTTTACATACACAGCATACAACCAAGCAAATGCAACAGGAAAAACACAAACTAAATGTGAACTATGGTGAACTTAAAGAAAAGTAATGATCTTAGGTGAACTTCTACAAAGATAAAATAGGCAGGGGTATAATTTGAACTTTATTGAGAGTAAAAAATAAAATAACAAAAATAATAAAAGAACAAGGCCAGAAGAGCTAATAGCTATCTATTAAGTATTTATGATTATGGTAAATATAATAATGTTTAATAGTTAATATTAAGTGTTTAATATGAACTATTAATTTGAAGCGTTTAGGTGTCGAGAACTATTTATTTCACTTTGACTTGTGGAACGTGCGAGAAAGTAAATAGAGCAGCTTCTGTATCACAAATACCGCTCAACATAATGCATTGAGACTAATTCATTGCAAGAAAGTGCATTCGAGTTGCTTTCAAAGTATTTAAATTTGAATCAATAGTTCTTTTACATTTTCATTTCAAATTTACATTTTAATTAACATTTTCTAATTATAACGATTCTTACTCTGTATGTTATTTCTTTGTCAAAACAAATTATATATTAGTGAGTCTAATAGATAGCTTAAGCTGTTTAAATAGCGCAGTATATAGAGCCAAAAGTAACGTCATAATGTATTAAATGACAATTCCTTATGTCCCTTCCCGGCTTGCTTATCAGAAAGTGTTTTCGAAGCTTTGAGGGGATTGTTAACCCACTGTTGATCTACTATTAATTTACTATTACTTGAAAGTTTAAGCATGCTTTGCTAACAGTAATAGATATTTATATTTAATAGCATTCATGATCATTCTATTATGTGTATATTGCTTAACCTTTAATTTTCAAGTTATTTTAATATTAAACTCAGTGCAAGCGAAACTAAGTAAAATGTATTTATTTAATTTGTTTACTGATCAGATAATAAAACCAATTCAAGAGTGTCCGTATCAGAAAGTTACGCACCTCCAGATTATGATGATCAGGAAGTCTACAGCAATGCCAGTGAAGTCAACTATCCAGGTACATTGTGCTGCTTTCTCTTCCAAATACTCAATCTATTTTCCTATGCTATGATTAATTAATTAAATTTACTAAAGGTAGTAACTTAGAATCTGAGTGTAGTACAATAAAAACTCCATCTAAAACTCTTTTGGGAACCAATTACTATTGTGATAGAAAACGCTTAAAACACTTATGACCGAAGTCTGTCTTCGAGATTTCTTGAATTGCAGGGAGCATTATAGTGGTGATATAGCAAATACAATCAGTTAAATAGGAATTATACCAAGTTAAATAGGAACAATAGCAAGCTCCTATGCAGGACACTTCATCAGATAATTATAGTCTTACAATGATCCTTTAGCCTTCGATTTAACTGCGACTAAATTCAGTTTTGACTTCTAAGACGTAAGGGTAGCACCATCACTGGCACAGCACAACCACAGGCACAGGACTACCACTGGCACATCATTAGCACTTGCACAGCTCTACCACGGGCATAGCACTATAACTGGCATAATGCTACTACTGGCATAGCACTACCACTGGTACAGCACTACCGTTGGCACAAACTGTGGGTGTCTATGTACAGAGCCCTAGAGTGGGTACCTATGTACAGAGCCCTAGAGTGGGTGCCTATTTACAGTGCCATATATAGAGTGCATATTATATATATATTTATATATAGGAAGAAGAGTTGGATAGGACACATTCTAAGGGGGGAAGGTCTGTTAAAAGAGGTCATAGAAGGTAGAATGGAAGGAAAAAGAGGCAGGGGCAGGCTGAGGTTAGGTATGTTAGATGATTTAAAAACCCACTCATATGTGGAAATGAAGAGGAAGGCGGAAGACAGAGAAGAGTGGAGGCGTTATATACCATGGACCTGCCAGTAGGCAGTGCATTAAGAGAAGAGATATCGAGTGCTTATGTACAGTGCCATAGAGCGGGTGCTTATGTACAGCATTGTAAGTGTTGAAATGTCAGCAGCTCTTTTAGCTGTTGTAGATATATGTAATATTTCCTACTTCTGTGATTTCTGAAACTGATGACCACATCTAATTCTGAAACATGTATTCAATGTGTAAGACTTAATACTTTTGTCTATAGCTGCAACTTCATTTGAGCGGAATGCTGATAGAAACTCTGGTGAGAGGAATGATGATGGAGAAGTCATGGTTGATGGTATCCCAGTCAATTCCGTAGCCGCTATTCGTGAGAGAATGTTCAAAGAAGACGCGCCGAAACGAAATACGACTCCGGTCATCAAGCAAGAAATGAAGAAAACGGGTAATATATATTTAAAACCTATCCTACAAGTGCTTTCTTAAACTGATATCACGCTTTACTGACTAGTTAAGAGATGATCATTGTTTAGCTTTCCGAAATTGCGATGCAATAAAGCATGATTTAACTTCTTTTTCCGCATATAACAATATTACAATCGTCTCTGGCAGCTTAGATTATGCTGTTATGCTAATGTAATTATAAGAAAAAGGTATTTATCAAATATATATAAAAGAACTGCAGAGTATAATACTATATTGGAGCTATTGTATTCGGCCAAACACTAGACGAAGCAAAATTTGGAGTAAACATCTACGCTCTCCGGGCTTTTTATGAAATTGGATAAATAGTATTCAATAAATATCGTTACTAGTGCGGAAATCCAAGGGACAGTTAAATTTCAGCGTGCATAACGTCAATGAGAATAATTCTATTGTAGATTATTACATCTTTCACACTATAAAGCACACATCAATGCAGTAAAGAACAGCGAATGGTGTTATAATCTAAATTTTTAATAACAAAATTTAATTTCAACTTTAACTAGCTAGCGAATTACTAGTCGTTATTAATCAATTAGTAATTAATAATATTAATAATAGTAATAATAATAATTTCGGCACACTTATTGCAGAGCAAACCGGCGATAAGCGAGAGACATATTTTCTTTGGCAAAGGCTTTTCATGACTTTGCAAAGA
Organism: Enchytraeus crypticus; assembly: GCA_905160935.1. Classification (NCBI taxonomy): domain Eukaryota; kingdom Metazoa; phylum Annelida; class Clitellata; order Enchytraeida; family Enchytraeidae; genus Enchytraeus; species Enchytraeus crypticus. Next base: position 3,014,351 of record CAJHZI010000713.1, read on the forward strand.
TTCAATGTAGTCTGCTTCAACAATTCTTTTAAGCCGATTGATGACCTCGAGTAGCCGGGCGGCGATTCAGCACGTATTGCTTGAATCGTTTTTATCAAACCAAGGTTCTTTACACCGTGGTTAAAATATAATAATAATAATAAATACGGAAAGATCTATGCATTCGGAACTTCTCTCGAAGGCGTTAATTTCACAAGAAAAGGCTGCTTCGACCCCTCATAGTGGAGACTGGTTGAAAGCCTTGCCTTTATCTTCCTGTGGCCTCCGCCTGGATAACGAGGCAGTGAGAGTAGCGGTAGGTCATCGTCAGGGCTCTACTCTTTGTGAGCCCCACAACTGTGTCTGCGGAGCATCGGTCAATGGTCTGGGTACTCACGACATGTCGTGCATGCGGAGCGCTGGCAGAATCGGCAGACATCAGTATCTGAATGATCTGGCATGGCGTGCCTTAACTCGTGCAAATATTCCGGCTATAAAAGAGCCTCAGTGATTGAGCCGTTCAGATGGGAAGCGACCGGACGGCGTATCAAAACTTCCTTTGGCTGAAGGCAAATGTATCAGCTGGGATGTCACTGTAACGTACAGAGTTTTAGCAAGTAATCTCAGCCCTTCATGCGCTGCTGCTAGCTCAACTGCTGAAGCCGCTGCCAATAGGAAGTCACTTAAATATGTCTCAGTCTCTAGCAGCTACATCTTCCTGTAAATTGCTGACATCATCCTTGGATGAGGAAATTATTATTATGAAGATGATAATGAATATTACTATTATTATTTTATTTTATTACTATTGGCGTCCACTATGCGATGCTGATTTTTTCATATACACTAAAAGCTAAAAAGCGAAGGTTAATGTCAGTCTCCTCACTCGAAAGCCATGTCAGTGACGGGCGAACCCGGGATTTGAACCCCGCACATACTGATCCGCGGTCGAGTATACTACCGACATCGCCACTGGCTCCAGCCAACTTTAACTATAATCAGTGTTGTTTATAATGACTGTGACGATGGGAATTTGAGACAGGCCATTGATATCCCGACCCTGATTAAACTGGGATTAGAGGAAGGAGGAGGATGATGACGATGATTTAGAATGACGGAAGCATTGAGGTTTGTCATTATTTTGGTGTTTTAGCGGAGAGAATTGAGAGAGCTCCAGTCAACGCTCAGGATGAATTGTTAGCCAAGCTGAACAGACGTCGAGAAGATATATACGCTCAGACATCCGAGGTGATCAGAGAATATGACGAGTAGAATGCTTGAATATTTAAACTTTAACATATCTCAGATGAATTTTGCAGCAATTTCTGGAGTCTAGGATCCAGAAATTGCTAGAAAATTTAAACGAATGGATAAACTTCAAATGAAGTTCTATTCGTATCCCGACCCTAGTTCAACTGGGATGTAAGGGAAGATGATGATGATGATGGTGAACAAATCTTACCTGAATGGCAGGTCAAGCGCATGCAGAGTGTGGTTTGGCTTCAATATAGATCCAGTTATGCAATTCCAGTATGTCTAATGAATATTCTTGGATATTAGTACTAGTATATATTTTTATAGTTATGCTAAATTTGTTTTAGATATATTTATATTGTTTTGTTCACAAAACTTAGTACTGACTAAGTCACTTAAGTGCCATTAGAACTATTAAGATTTTGCATTTTTTTCTATAAGCCGCTGGAGATAGTACACGCCAATTTAGATAATTAATTTTGACAATGTAAGTAATGATGTTCAAGCAAATATTGTAGAGAATTGATCATCTATGATGATATCAAAGCCATTAAATACCATATATTTAACTGTTTAAAACTGTTACACTGTTTCTAATCAGTTCCAAATGTTACCAGTGTAAGTTGTTTGAGATTTTACTCAGTGATAAGCTCGTTCGGAAACCAGTGACCAGTGACTAATGAACCAATGAACCAGTGACCTCAGAATCAGCCTTTTAGTACTTCACGACGTTATCTGGCACTTATAAGTACTGATATATTTTATATCTTGTCTTACTACTTTAGAAGAGACAGCTGACAACAGTAATAATTAAGCTCACCAGACATAAAGTTAAGCTGGTAAAGCTACGATTAACCTCAGTTTCGTCACTCGAAAGCGATGTCAGTGACGGGCGAGCCTAGGATTTGAACCCCGCACATACTAATCCGCTGTCGAGTATCTTACCGATATCGCCACTGGCTCCAGCCTTTTACCGACTTCGCCACTGGCTGGAGCCAGTGGCGAAGGTATATGACATGTATATTCGGAATATTACATTTGTCTTAAATGAGAATCGCAATGTCGAAATCATTCAAATTATTATGAAGTTTGCCTTATGTATCTTAGCATCTGAACTGCTGTACTAAGGTAATGCATTTAACCTCGACAAATTCAGGTGTTGTCGATGGACGTTTGATTTGTATTATTATTTAATTTTTATAATTCAACAACAACAAAAATCGGAATTCTATGGTGTTACTAAAACCACAAACAGCGACGTGTATATATTATGTTTATAATTGTCCTGGCTGGTCTCCTTGAATGCCGCTGTAATAACAAACTAGAAAGTTCTTACGACCTGTTATATTGTTGCCGAACTGTTCACAGTAATCTGTCGTATTAACCATATGTGGTCAGTAATAATATATATATAGCGTCATATTACTGTCGTAATTAATGTGTAGCCTTCTCAGTTCAGTATAATTTATGTATGCGAGTAATGTACTTTCCACTTCAATAACGAAATGCATTTCTTTTTTATTCTTAACAGAAATATGGCTGATTGGTAAAAATATAATAATTGATTAATTGCATATTGTTTATGCTCAGTAAATAAAACTTGTTCTGTATTTTATATAGTCGTACATATTTTATATAGGGGTCTCTGAGAGTCATCGATTGATTGATATATTGTGAATTAACGCTGAATTATGAACAAATCTCTGCTGAAAACAATGGATTTAGTATAAACTTATTTTAAATTATACTTTACTAAGTAATGACTGTTTAGAATTAGGTAATTATGTTATGCAACATATGCTACCTCAGTGCCTTTGAAATATGCCAGTTTAATAGTCTCATTTAACTTAAAGGGAAATTTATCACTGAATTTTATTTCTTTCAAAACAAATTTAACCGACAATGAAAAGATCATAATATATTTTGAGATGATTTCTATTCCTATTTATTCTGATTAAAAGTATTGTAATAATCTAATTACTCGAAATTAAAAATATGAAGCGAATTAGTTGAATTTGAAAATGTTGGCAATGAACAGAGAAAATATAAATATATAATATATTAAAATATATTTTCCTAGTCCATGTGGTGCTTATCTTGAAGACTTACGATATAGTAGTAGGTCTGTTGGTTAATGATGTTTCTGGGCAAATTAAAGCTCCACAACTCCCGAACTCCTCATACATTTGATATAGTAGGAAAGTTCTCATTAAATGAATTTATTTAGCGAATCTTAAATCAGCAAGTATTGTACCATTCCCTTTTCGTGAAACTATTAAACCAATGTCGTTTTGGTTTTTATCTTTTTAATTATTGTTATAAGAATAATAATTACAGCATTTAGTAATTGCAACCTAGTTATGTAAAAGGAATAGTTTAACGACAATTTGTTACTTTGTGTGTGCAAAATGTACAAAATAGTGCTAAATGGATAAATAATATTTTAGAAGAGTAATGGAAAATGTCAAAAATGATCTAGTGACTGGGCCTCTGCAAGTATGAAATTGCACCGATCAATTTGGCTACAGTAAAAATTAATTACACTTTGCTACAATATTTGAACTTTAAATCTGCGATAGTCGCCTCTTGCGAAAAAATTCGGCTGTCGGGAGGTTGTGATCCCTGAATTGTGAAACTTGTTTATGCAAATTATACAATTTATCGAAATGCTTTGCTAAAAACACATGTGGATTTATTGAGATGATGCGAATATTTTAAGACATCTTATTCTGGATGACTTCAGAAGTTGTTTTCCTTCATAAAAATTTTACTTTATATGTACATTGGGAATGCCCAATGTACGTGAAAAGTATATTTTTACTTTTGCATGTACATTAGTACGCATGCCTATAATGATAAGGCTTTCCCCGGATCTATATATCTATGTTAAATGGCATCTATTACAACTAATATTATACTAATAAGGAAGAAGTTGGCTTACTTACTCTGAATTCCTTAATTGCCGTCTGTTAACAATTAACTTTTTATAATGTGTGTCCTTTACTGTTAGATTTTGTAGTAATTTTTGCAGTGATAGCTTTGTATTTAACGGTTTTTTATTTATTTACATATAGAGAGTGTATAATTCTGATTTTAATATAATAGTGCGCAATTTCTATTTATTCTATATATACATGTATATTTGTATTAATTATTTGTTGTAATTATACTGTAATGACTCTAAAGCAAGGATAATGTAATTAAAGTATCAATTCATACTACAGCTACTTGTTTTACACTTTTGTCGTATGTGATATCCGTTTTATGTGGCCTAGTTAGGAATTTGAAACCTTTACATAAATATTAAATATTAAAAAATAATAAAATAGAATAATATTAACTATAATATTGATTAATATTCTATTAATAATAGAATATTATTAAATATTCTTCCAAAATATTTGTAGATATCCCAACGTTTTTGCCTTTTCTGAAATTCTTTATCAAGTTTAACGTTTTTATTATCCAAATTAGATATCGTTATTTTATCTCTAGTAGGCTATTATGTTTCATATCAATGCCTAGGTGTAGATCCAATTTTGATCTGCACACACTCTCCCTAAGCACTGCAACATTCAATAGATCGGTAAATTTGATCTCTTTACAACACTGTATCTGCTATAGAACTTAATGTACACCTTCGCTTGTGAAAAATTTGGCATCTGAGGTGGTTTCTCATACTCCCAATTTAGGCCTACTGCTTAGGTTTAGTTGTCTCACTAAAATCTCATTATACCGTTGTTGTATCCTGTAGTAGTTGGAACATAATACCTTGAAGGTCATTAATTATAGGTCATTTTGTTGCTTGTAGGTCATTAATTATAGATCAATTACTTGCCTTTAGGTCATTAATGATAGGTCATTTACTTGCTTGTAGGTCATTAATTATAGGTTAATTACTTGCTTTTAGGTCATTAATGATAGGTCATTTACGTGCTTGTAGGACATTAATGATAGGCCATTTACCTGCCCGTATTACATTAATTGTACAATCAGTATCCCATGAATTCATAGGCAGGAAGTGCAAATATTTATCATGATTCTGTATGAGTTAAGAACTTAAGATCTACACTAAGATCATATAACCAACATCAGAAAGGGTATTCCGTTGGTGACCGTCTAGGCTCCAGAAATTGCTACAAAAATTTAAACGAATGGAAAGTCTCAAATAGGTGATTGACTGATGATATGATGTAGAACAGAGAGGATTTGAGACAGTCTATTTGTATCCAGACCCCTATTAAACTGGGATTAAAAGGAAGATGATGATGATAATGATGATTCAGTATGAGTTAACTTGTATACTAATGTTATTGAACCAGTTTTCCCAAGCTGCCGGAGGTTTTACATACACGTATTTCTTGATATGGCGAGGAGACGAAATCATATGATATTTGATTTCTATTGAAATAATAGTAATATTATTTGAGATATATAAACTAAACCTAAACTATGAGAAATATTGTGAATGCTACGTTTAAGCAAGGCTCTTGATTCTTTGAATTTTCACTACAGCTGATGCCATCATTAACTGACTAAGATCCACCATTTATAATAGTCACGCACGTTTAACGTTTCAGCTACAAGTTCGAAAGTCTTAGTTTTACAAATCTTTCATTTGTTCAAAGAAGCGAAATTACATTTTAGCGAAATGCATGCAACAAAATGCGCAATTAAAGTTTCAGCAGAAGTGATTTATTACAGATGAGTTAATGAGGCTGAGGATAGAATTAAGTTCTTCGATTCCTCGACCGACAGATAGAATATGGCTTCCAAATCTGTAAATATTTCAACAGAAATTTCGTTGTTTACATGTTCATTTCATTTTAAAAAAGACTGCATGCAATATCTTAAATGAGCTAATTTAGTTCTGCTAAAGAACGTCAATAATATGTCTACACATGATAGGTTGTAAAATGATTCTTTCATGATATGATGTTAATAAATTCAAATCCATAAAAACTCACTTATAAAAAATTTAAAATTTAAAAATTCAATTAAAGGAAATATATGCCATGCCTAATTATCTTAATAAAAAAATTATATTGAACGCAAAGACCACAACAACAGTACAATATTTAAACAAACATTAAACCAGGTGTAGTGAAAAAATATCAACCTCATTGCAATACAATCGGTCACTATTGAGAGCAGTGTCCTATCTAGCCGGCCACCTTCAACGTTCAAGCTAGATTTATCGAGATTGATTTGGAATGCCTTTATGATAGAGGCAGACGAGGGTGTTGTAAAGAGAGTTAGGAGGGAAGAGCCGGATGTTAAGCTAGAGAGAGGTAGACCACAATTGACGTGGGATGTGGTAAATAAAAAGGACATGAAAAATAGGGGATTGACTGATGATATGGTGCTGGACAGGGAGGACTGGAGAAAGTCTATTCGCATCCCGACCCTGTTTAAACTGGGATTTAAGGGAAGATGATTATGACAATGATGATGACGATGTTGATGATGATGATGATGACGATGACGACGATGACGACGACGACGATGATGATGATGACGATGATGATGATGATGATGATGACGATGATGACGATGATGACGATGACGATGATGACGATGATGATGATGACGATGATGACGATGATGATGATGACGATGACGATGACGACGACGACTACGCCAACGCCGACAACGACGACGACAAAGATGACGACGATGACGATGATGATGACCTGGAATACCTTTGTAGGTGACGGCTCCGTCGTGATCCACATCAGCTGCCTCCAGGACCTTGTTGAGTTCCTCAGGTGAGAGGTCGTATCCCAGCTGGGTCGTCACTGATGTCAAGTCCTCTATCCCAATGGCTCCATTGCGGTCCTGGTCGAAGAGAGAGAAGACTGCCTTAGCCTCCCCCTCCGGCTCATCATGCTGCTTGATCAGCTCCGCCAGGGCTTTGAACTCTATTCTCTCGGTTCCTTGATGAATTAATCAGTTATTTGTCATTTAAATAGTTAATTATTATTTATTCACTTTATTTATTTTATTTTCTCAGTTACTTGATGAATTACTTAATTATTTAAATAGTTTATTATTATTTATTTTTTATATTATTTCAGTTCCTTGATGAATTATTTAATTAGTTAATATTTAAATAGTTAATTATTATTTATTCTATTCTCTCCGTTTCTCACTGAATTAGTTAATTATTTATTATTTAAATAGTTAATTACTACATATTTATTCTATTCTCACAGTTCCTTGATGAATTGGTTTATTATTTATTATTTATTAAGTTAATTATTATTTATTATTCTATCCTCTCAGTTCCTGTATGAATTAGGTAATTATTTGTTATTTAAATAGTTAATTCTCTCTCTCTCTCTTAGTGCACTGCCTACTGGCAGGTCCATGGTATACAACGCCTCCACTCTTCTCTGTCTTCCGCCTTCCTCTTTAGTTAATTACTATCTATTTATTCTATTTTCTCAGTTCCTTGATGAAGTATTTAATTATTTATTAATTATTTAAATAGTTTAGTATTATTTATTTGTTCACCTTACAGCCCATGTTCTTGAAAATACTTCTGGTATAATGTATTTTTCAACGACATAGAAAAAAGAATATTCCTAATTTGCAAATCACAATTAATTGCTTAATTCATTAATCCTCAGTATTTGTTATTTTTAAGTTGTTAGTATAAGTTATTTTTAAGTTATTATTTCTTTAAGTATTTGAATTTAACTAATTTAAATACCAGTATTGTGACGAGGTTGCTCATGAATAAGTGAGCAACCTGGCCAAGTATAACCTGAATAAGTTATTTTTAAGTTATTATTTCTTTAATTATTTGAATTTAACTAATTTAAATACCAGTATTGTGGCCAGGTTGCTCACGAATAGACCAACCGTGGACTGATCGTGTCGTAATAGGCGACAACCATTATGATCACAACCCAAGTCAGAAATGGAGTTCGGTTGGTGAGCTTCTAGGCACTAGAAATTGTTATAAAATTTTCTAATTATTGTTTAAGATAAATATGTGGTAAGCAATCATGATTTCATAGATAACGAAACAATAGTTTGCTATGGTATTTCTGCATTCGAGAACAATTAATTATATTATAGAATAAAGGCTTAACGCACGATTGTTTATTCAGAATTTGTCAGGGACGTGACACCGACGTAAGAGAGACAACACATCTTACCCTCGGTATCTACGGCAGCGATGAGATCCTGCACCTCGGCCTCGGTGAGGTTCAGTCCGATAGATCTCGTCCCAGTGAACAGCTTGGCAGGCTCTATATACCCAGCGTTCTCGTCGTCGTACAGGTTGAACGCCTCCACGAAGTCTGCGCAGTTAAATAAGATAAATTGGTAACAAAGCTGGTAAAGCTAATATTAACGTCAGTTTCCTCACTCGAAAGCGATGTCAGAAAAACACTGCAATATACACAGCGGTACTGGAGTGATTATCCATGATGATGTGTATTATTTTAAAAGCGAAAGGTTAAGACGTTCGAGAGTTTTATGGTTTTGAATTCCAAATTATTTCATAGATAGAACAAGTAATAACTAAATGGGCATTACATATAGTAAGTAATGGATTTTATTTCTTTGTAATTTCAGCATTAAACATCAACATCGTCATGTGCTATAATCTCAAATCGGTGTAGAGCCAAACATAATAAGGTGGATTTAGCGCACTTAGTTTAGCTGTTCGTCAGTAAACGAAGTTAAGCAATGTCGAGCCCGGTTAGTAAAAAGTTGTGTGGATGACCAACATGGAAGCCTGACACCTAGGTCCCCAGAGCATAGCCTTAACATACAAAACCCACGACGTAGTCAGATGAAGCATATCATTTTACAAGCATGAATTTGTCGTCAGAGTGGAACATACCAGTTGGCCGAATTCCAATGAAATAAAGTCTCGGCCATCGTTTCAACAGCAATGGTGGTTTAATAAGTAAAAAGAAGCTGGTAAAGCTAATGTTAACTGCAGTTTCCTCACTCGAAAGCGATGTCAGTGACGGGCGAGCCTAGGATCTGAACCCCGAACATACTGATCCGCAGTCGAATATCTTACCGATATCGCCATTGGTTCCAGCCAAAGAGAGTACCAAAAGAGAGTGCACAAAGGGAGTGCCAAAGAGAGTGCCAAAGAATGTCAAAGAGAGTGCCAAAGAGTGCCAAAAGAGAGTGCCAAAGATAGTACCAAATAGAGTACCAAAGAGTGCCAAAGACAGTGCCAAAGAGAGTACCAAAGAGAGCCGTACCATTGTACTTGCTGAAGTGTTCAGGACTGAAGCTCTTGTCAGAGTCTGACTCGCTCACTACTGTGGCAGTTGATGCTTTTGTCTCATCGTCCACCTTCTGGTCACTCGCAACGTCATCTAGCGCTGTACTCGTGGCATCAGAGAACGTCGATAGGGTGTCTGTGTCGTCCATCTAGCGAATTATATCTATTAACTATTTAAATACAAAGAAACAATCAATAAACAATAACAGAATGAATCAATCAATAAGAATGTCATTGTGGTCCATCTAGCGAATTATATCTATTAACGTCCCTGACGTCCCTGACATTACCTTACGGCAAGGAACCGGACGTTAAATTCTTATTGATTGATTGATTGATTAACTATATAAATATAAAGAAACAATCAAAAAACAATAACAGAATCAATCAATAAATTAGAATGTCAGTATGTTCCATCTTAATCTAGCGAATTATATCTATTAACTATTTAAACATAAAGAAACAATCAATAAACAATACGAGTCAACGCAGTCAAAAAGATTAACGTCCGATTTTTAGATATAAGGCAACGTCAGGGACGTCTCAAGCAGACTTTACATTAACAGACGCCAATGCACCAAACGAGGACCACCGAGTATACAAAGATCGCAGGAGAAAACGAGATCAAAACAGTGCACGTCCATATATTTTATGAGCATATCAGATATATTTTATGAGCATATCAGAACAAATGTTATTGAGTTAACCTCTAACAAATAGTTCATTAAATCTGTTTGACTGCGTATCCGAAAATTGTACTAATTGTAGTAGATAGCAATAATTACTTTAAATACCTCTATTAAGTGGTAATCTAACTAAAATGTACGATTGAGCAGATTTCTTTCTTTTAATAATCCCATTTTCAGATTAAAATATACATGTATGTTCATATGTGTGAAAATGATTACATACATACGATGATGGGAATAAGTATTTTAACAATACTTTTAAAAATACTTTTTAAAAGTGTTTGAAAATACTAAAATAAAAAGCTTTTTGAAAGTATTTTCAAAATAGAAATTAAAATGGTATTTTGAAAATACTTTTAAAAATGCTTTTCTAAAAGAACTTAAAATATTTTTTTTAATTGTCAAGGCAATGACGTGCACAAATGACATTATAATTTTGCACATAGTTGTTTAAAATATTAAAAGTTTTAAATAAAATATTTTAAAATTCAACTATCGATTCCCTTCCTTTCTCTTGAATCTCTCATTACTCACCGACTTCTCTCCCCTGAGTTATTCAAAGTGATCAACCTGCCAGACACAGCATCTCCTTTCTGCAGGTAATTGCCTCCCAAAATCCTCCTTTCGTAGGATCTTGGTATGTGAACAGGTGAGATTCTGGACTTGTGATTAGTGAGAGCGGCTATTGAAGGGCAAACCACGGCGGTGCCCGTTACGATATCGCGCCTTAAAGCAGCGGCGTGTGGGGGTTGAGTTATCGGTATGAATTGAGTTAGAAGATGCTAAGGGGGATTTTGGGGGGCTAAATTCAGATTAATTAAATTCAGTTAATTTAAAATAACGTAACATTATGTAAGAATGAATAAGATGAAAATTATTTAATTAAAATATATTAGAAAAAGACTTCACATATGGTGCCTGCTAAACAATCAAGAACTAAAACAAGTTCCTAGACATAAATGATTTTCGTTCGTTCTTGGTTTTCAGATTTGATGAACAAAATTGAAGCAAATTAAATTTCAGACAAAAACTTAAAGAAAAGTATTTTTAAAAGTATTTAAAAAATACTTCAAAATATGTTGTAAAAGTATTTGGAAAACACTTTTGAAAATACTTTTAAAAGTAGGCCTACCCAGAGATGAGCTAAATTCCCATGAATGTGAATTCCGAATGGTCCGATACAAGAGTAACATTTTAACATTCACGGTACCGGTAATATTGATAATCGACAAAATTTCTTACCGATCTAAATTATTGACAAGAAAGGCTTCGATATTATAATTAATGATCGTTAGCATTAATTTGTGAAGCTTCCTAACATTAATGCTTGTGTTTACTATTTACAGTTACAATTATGACGTAAATTTACATTCATAGATTCGGTTCTTATTCTATTTTTAGAGCAGTTTTGATAGAAAAAATTCAACTACTAAACTAACTACTAAATTATATTGATTACGCTACTATTTGTGCTAATTTTGCAGAATTCACTCAATTTTATTAATTTATTAATAGGCCAAAATAATAGTAGGCCTAACTTAGAGATAATGTCCTTATTTAAGTGATTCATAATTAAATAATCTATATGATCATTAATAATTAATAATTAATTGATGTATATGATCATTACAAATTTTCATTTGAGAGTTTTAAAACAATGCTATTTCATCTTAAGTCAATACCTCCTGACAGGTTTTTATTGACACATTGGTAAATCTTGCCATAAAGCATCGTGAGGTTTGACTTAAAATTTTAGTCTACTCAGAACTGTGTAAATCGCTGGATTGTTCTTAAATCACACCAAACTAAAACATGCGCCATAAAAAGCAATCATTACTAATACTGATGTAATGAGAAGAAAACAAACGGATGAACTATGAAGGTTGCAGCTTATGCGAAAAATGTTGAAAACATGTGCGATATGTCCTAGAACTCCTCAGCTACATTTTTCAAACTAGAAGCCTAAGCGAAAAAGGCTGAACTGGTTAACCATTTCATGACAAATTGACAAATATATGTATATATGCATACTGACTGGAGCCAGTGGCGATGTTGGTAAGATATTCGATCGCTGGTCAGTATGTGCGGGGTTCAAATCCTGGGCTCGCCCGTCACTGATATCGCTTTCTAGTGAGGAAACTGACGTTAATATTAGCCTACACTATAATATTTAGTCACCAAATTCATGACAGTAAAAAACACATGACATAGCACGAACAAACATAAATCAATGTAGTTGAAATTCATTAAAATGGAATGTTAGGAATGGAATGAAATGTTTGGCTACAAATTGCTTTGACTTTTATGATAGTTCGCTCTCAACCTAAACAGAATGTCACTGAAAGATAGTAGGCCTATTTTTAGTTTGTTCATGCTCCTCAGTTACATTGACATATCTACAGATTGTTTTAAGGGATATAGCGTAACGGCTAGAGTGTTCGCATTACATGCAAGTGGCATTGATTCGAAGCCGAGGTCAACAGTATATGACGAATATCTCCTTGGGCTCATGGAAAGTTATTCATGTATCAAAGCTAGCTGCCAGTTGGCGTTATTTAAAGCAAAGTTATGATTAACTATGGAAGGGATTGATAATTGACTTTTCCTGTTATTTCTTTACATTTAATTATTCCACTGAAGCGCTTGGGACAAAAGCTCAGGCAAAAAATATAGTCATAAAATCCTTCATCGTTCATTTCATATTTAGAAAGCCGGAATAACAGTGAATGCTAGATATGCATTCTATTTTAGTGCAAATAAGGCAAAGTCGCATTATTGAAAGTAGTAAATACCTTCATATAGCCGGAGCCATCTACTATTGCCACCAAATCATGAGTCATCGTCTTAAAATCGACACAGATTAGTCAGAAGTTTCAAATCGTTTGAAGTTAAAGTTAAACTCACAGTTTGTGAAATGATCGCTAAACTCTAAGTCCAGTAAAACCTGTGACGATATTTATAACTTTTATATCTACATGTATAAAGCATGTGTAATAAAAAGTGGTAGATGTTTGATCATCGGGCAGTTTAATCTATTGTCTATATTAACTGCCCTGTGAATGCCCTAGTTTATACTTTCGGATCAGCTCTACCGGGAATTTATCCCCGGACATTCATGAAGGGACAGCCAATATAGTCAGCTATATTATTAGTACAGATATTACTTGGCGTAGTACCTTGTAGACCCACTCATATGTGGAAATGAAGAGGAAGGCGGAAGACAAAGAAGAGTGGAGGTGTTATATACCATGGACCTGCCAGTAGGCAGTGTACTAAGAGAGAGAGAGAGTCCCTTGTAGATCTCAAACCCTGACAAAGCATACAAAAGCGTCCAATTCGACTAGACGTCTTAGTCTTGCTGAGCGAGCCATGTAAAAATCTCTCTGCATGCCTTGAACAGAAAACGTGACCTTGAAGTAGAGAAGCTTCAGATGATGCTGGTATTCAGATAATGCTGGTATTCAGATGATGCTGGTATTTATATGTAACCGTAGGGAAATAACACTGGACACCCTGTATATTATTACAAACTTTCTATCTCCGCGCTATTTCTTTTAATTTTGCAATTTAAAGATTAAATCATACCGGGTAGTGAAGGAAAAAAGTAAATTGAAGTAAAAATTGAGAGAAAAAGAGCAGAAAAAAGCCCAGAGTATGGTGGTTGGATAAGTTGGAAGGAATAACTAAGCTCTAGCTTCTTGATCTCAAAATCAACTATACATGCACTTTGTAAAGAGGTGTAGCGTTTATAGTGTTACCCCCATAGGTCGTGGTCGACTTTATTGCACCAGATGACCAGGTCAAGTATTAAAACTTAAATAGGTCAGGTCATATGCTCTCTAAACATTTTCGGAAGAGCTAATAAATAAACTGTGAAATAGCTTCAAATAGACCTCGGTTAATGGTTGGTCTAGAGTTTGAATTAAGTTCTACGAAATATATAACATTAATTTAAATCCATTTAAGATTTATTGGGCCATATTTCATCCATCTATAATGTCCAACTACAACCACACCGTCATTAGCTCATAAGTGACAGGATTAGTGTTAAACAGGGTTAGTATCAAACAGGGTTAGTGTTAAAGAGGGTTAGTGCTAAAAAGGGTTAGTGTTAGTCTTAGTGTTAAAGTGGGGTTAATTTAGCTACTAGAAGAGAGTTGAGCTAAACTGAAATTAAACTGAGACTAGATGGGTTATAAAATTATTAAACATTTATTATAGTTGTTAATTAACGATTAATTATATTTATTAACAATAAATTATTTTATATGTCATTAATCATGAGGTAATTGATAAATTAAAAACTTTCAAATATTCATTATTAGTTAATGACTATTAATCTGACAGTTGACGCCTGGATTTTACACGTAGGCCTATTTATTGTATTTATAGTCTTTCTTTGATAAAGGTCTTGCATAATTGGATTTAATTAGAGAATAGTGATAGTACGCATTTGAATTTCATATAGTTTAATTAAGATAGTATTTTGCTGTAATAGTCTTAGTGAATGTAAAGGAATCCACAACTTCAATGAAAGTTCTGAAAGGCTAAATAACAATAACTTTCAATCAATTTTAATAAATTATCACGATTATTTAAATTACAATTCTTGACTATTACATCCTGCAACAATATTTTTTTGAGAACATCAAGCACAGGATTTTACGCTGAACTATATTATTTATTTCAGCCTACACGTTGAGTACAGTTTTTAAAATTATAAGTATTTTTAATTTCGTGATTGTGCTTGTTTCAGTGCCTCTCTAAGACGTCGAACAACTTCAAGCACTGCTACAACTTAATAGTTAATGGTCAGTTGATCGCAAGGACAGATAATGGCATATTTAAATTTGTCCTTCGTCCAGCTCTTGAATGCTTTACAAGTGTCTTCCTACGCATTGTACAGGAATTTCGAGTTCTTTATGATAGAAACGTTTAAGACATGCGTTTTGGAATTGCACTCGATAAAAGGCATGTAACGGATTTTCGTTTCGCTTGGTGTGTTCGCTTTGGCTGCAGGGTTTGCGGCTCGAGCTGTCACGCTTTCTCTGTGAATTAATAGGTTCATCAGGCTGGCGAGAAAAATCAAGCCACTGTCACACTGTCAAACCAGTCGTACGACAATTTCTGTCGCTTGATGATTGAGGGAACAACATAAAATCAATCAAATTTATTTCACCCCAAGAGCAGTATCATACTAAGGTAACACATTTAGAAGAAGTAAAGTGAAAAAGGATGCAGAAGTCCGTAGGTAATAACATGTGTCCCAAACATATAAGTTAAAGATCTAATCAATTAAAACTCTGTAGAAATATATATATATATATATATATATATATATATATATTTATATATATATGTATATATATATATGTATATATATATATATATATATATAATATAAACTATACAGGTCCAAAACTACTGTAAAAATAAGTACTGTATATACCTCCAATATTGCAATATCTACACATAAAAATAAAGTATGCATAATACATAGCAAATGCAACGGCTGGAACATAGGCTTAAATGAAACACTAGCACGTGTATCTCACAGAATTACTGCTACCAGGGTAATCTATTAATATCTAAATAACATAGTTCTATTGTAGTGATACCAAAAGTATTACCCGATTTAGCGTCTCATGAAAACCTGGTGCTAATTTTATTGCTAGTTTTGATTGTGATTTGAGCAGAAACTACTCATAATTATTATCATAGAACTACATACTAAACTATGAAGTATGGGTTTAAGGTAAATAGTGATTTAAAGGCATTTTGCAGATATTAAATGAATGCAGTATCTTATTTGAATAATTAATTGTGTGCAGGTGTTTTGTTAGTTTTACAATTTTCTGCTCATCCGAATTAATACCAAATTAATATGCGTCTATACACATTGAACGAGAATTGCAAGTGTCTTTTTGATTTATTTGTCTGAAAATGTTTTAAAAAACTCCTCCGTAATCTATTAGATGTCTGGTTTGAAAATTTACTATAAGAATAGGTTAATTGGATTTTCCCTAAAGAAATTGACTCAGAAGCATCTTTATTACATTACAGATACAATTGGTGCACACTTAAAATCGTTTATACATTTTCCAATGTTATATATAATTATATATAGACTATATAGTTATATATTATATATAATTATATATATACATGTATATAGTTTCTCATTTACGAATGAAAGTATATCAAAGTACTTGCATTCCATATATTCAACTACTTTACTCAAATCCTACTCTGCATGAGTCACTTAACTCTCAACGCAAAAGCCAAGCCAAGATTCAATAAAATCTGATCCTAGATTTTCTTTTGTGAAAAAATATAGCATGCTTTTATGACGAGTCTGTCTTGACTTCACGTAGGAGTTTGCATACGATGCATTTTGTAGCAGCAATATTGTAGTGCCTACTATCTTAGACATCATCTTCGAAACTAAGTAGAAACAAAAATACTGTAACGCTTCCACATGTTGAGTGATTTCGATTGGACTGCTATTTTTTGTTTAGTTATATAAAAAGGCAAAACAATGAAATTTCTGCTCATTTCGATCGTATTATTAATCACTGTGGATACTTCACTGGAACAGGGATGTCCGGAAGATTTGATTCTGCTCGTCGATCATTCCGGATCAATTAGAGACACGAGTCCAGGAAATATAAATGATAATCTAAACTGGCTTTATATTCGAAACTACTTGAGAGATCTGGTTTCAAAGCTGCCTATTTCAGAAACGCAAACACGCATCGGATTGGTCACATTCGGCGACTATACTTCGACTATATTTAATTTAAATCAGGTACAAATTTACACTTTTACTATTTTTTTAAAATAATCTATCGGTGATAATAACAATCTAATAGGTTGGAAACCCAGGCTAAACTCATCTTGTACGAAGCTATGTTGAGTATACTTTTAGATTCAAACAAGTTTGGACTTCCATGCCAACGTCGAGTTAACGAAGTTGGTCTTTGGTGAATATTTGAGAATAGAATGATTTGGAAGCAAAAAAGAGCTATTCGAAGTTTTCGTCTGGAACTGATTATATAAATTGCGAAACTTAGAATAAATTAAGCAAAGTTTTCTTAATCTTTTACAAATCTATTCTATAACTTCTTTAATATTTCTTTGTTCCAACATTTTAGAACTGTAGATGTGTTTAGCCTGATAGTTCATTACCTACCCATCGGTGCAGGGTAGCTAATGAACTGTCAACAGTTTTCTATTGTTTTAGAATTCACGGCACATATGCCCATAAATTTATTATTTCCCCTAAGTTTCATTCAAAACACCTCTTACAACAAACTATTATCCAGTTTACGTGGCGATGAAATAACCTTAGGCTTAGTACAGTTATTAGTTTTGATTTAAAAGCTTATCAGTGACGGTTGAGCTCTGAATTTGGACCCTGAACCAGTTGATCCTCAAAAAACCTTACCATCAATGCAAAAATCTCATTCAGTAGTCCTTGCTAAGATATAATTTAGTTGCAATAAGAAAAAATATTAGATTTAAAGACTTTATAAACTATAGTGACTTTAGAATTATTTGAAATGGATGGAAGTTCTAATAAATTTGATAACTCTTTTCATTAGCTAGCAGCAACCATTCTACTCGAATAAATTATGAAGTGAACATTCTGTGATTGATTATTAAATATATCTATACACATAAATTATTTAAATATTCTGAGAGTGAAGAAATGGTATTACCCAGTGTAAAATTCAAACAGCTGAAGTTTAAAATACTCTTATTAAATAGTAAGCTTATACTAAATCGCACAGTATTATCATTGCCACGATATTAGGCCTACTGGAAGTTCATCTTAATGTTTGCATCGGCGCCAGCTGAGGAATAATTTTTAAAGCAAGTCTCCGAAATGTCATCAAAATATGCGTGCTATATCTTCGTTATTAAATGATTCAATGATGTTGAGCGCTCGATATCAACTAAACAGTTTTGAGACGCCTAAGATCAAGTACTAGTAATTTAGGATTATTAGTGATTCTACTGAATGCTTAATAGGTACTTAACTCTCCTAGTTACATCCGAGTCACAAAAGAATAGACCATATGTAAACAGGATACTCATCGTAAAGGGTGACTATGCAAAATATGAGGCACGCAATTGAAAACCATTTTAAAAGTCATTTTTTAGCAAGGTGAAGGATGCATTAAAGTTTTAAAAAAGCTCATCTTTTGTGATGAACTAACTTGATTACCAATCCTCAGCCTAGGGTTCAGATTGTGTTTGAAAGCACACTTTTAGTTAGGATGTGTACATTTAGACCTGGCACATGGCTAAACAAATTTAAACAAATAACAAACAGCTGAATACAAAATAGATCACTGCTAACTAATTAATTTTTTAATAATGAAATATAAAGTTAAAACTTATCGTGATGCTGAATGCGTATTCTATGTATATACATTAGCGACTGATTAATCGTATTTCAGTACTACACCGATGCTCCTATTGATCCTATACTGGAAAATCTGGAATACCTGTCTGGAACTTCAAATGTTACCGGAGCGTTCAGGACAGTTCGCCAGAATTTATTACTTCCTGAAAATGGAAGACGTTCTGATGTTCAAGCGGTATGTCTTCTTTTGGTTAGCTTCCCTCCCGGCCTGGAAAGAGATAGAACTCTTCCTACTGTACAGACACCCTTCACAGACGAGGTGAATAGAATAAAACCTCTCTGCCGCATTGTCGTCATCGTTGCTGGAGGACCAGAGATATCCACCGTTTATGTTCCAGTGGCATCGAGTCCAACAGAGTTCCTTAATCCCGCCAACTTCAGTGTGATCAACCAGTATGTCGAACGGACGATTGCTGCTATTTATAGCCAATGTCCTACTTCACCTGCTCCACCAACAACAACAACACCGATACCTACCACTACCACCCCGGTACCAACTACCACCCCGGTACCAACTACCACTCCAGTGCCCACTACCACCCCTGTGCCCACCACCACCCCTGTGGTGACAGAACCAATTACCACAACACCTCCATCAACTCCTGCACCAACTACAACGGTTCCAAGCACGTCCACACCTACAACAACAACTCCATCTACCACTACAACACCCACCACTACAACACCATCAACCACGCCATACGTTAGCACAGGATCAACAACAACACTTGCCCCAGCTCCAGGCTGCAGCAACCAAGCCGACGTGATTCTGTTAGTGGACACCTCTGGAAGTATCGGAGAGGAGAACTTTAACAAAGTTCGTTCTTTTCTCAGCAGTCTGGCAGTGGAGCTTGATATTGATCAAGGCTTCATCAGAGTTGGTCTGGTAACGTTTTCCGATACATTTACTGATATATTTCAACTGAATACCTACTCCTCGCGCTCGGAGATTGCTGCGGCTATTTCGAACATAACCTACACTCGTGGTACCACTAACACTGGTGATGGTTTGGCTCATCTAAAAACCCAGTTCGATTCCCAAGGAAGACCAGGCGTTAGGAAGATAGCTCTTGTACTAACAGACGGAGGTTCAAATGACAAAGCTGCTACTCAGCAGCAGGCGAGTCTTCTAAAGGCATCAGGAGTTACAATTATTGTCCTCGCTACAGGAAATTGGCTTGACATGACCGAAGTAAATATTACAGCAAGCTATCCTCATACTTCAAACGCCATTGTAGTAAATGACTACAATAATTTGGGGACGGTAACTGAAGCAATAAGGAACTTGATGTGTGATAACGTTAACGAATGCCAGGCAAATCCCTGTCAGAATTCCGGAACATGCGAGAATTATGTGGGAACTTATACGTGCGACAAATGTGCCGCGGGCTTTTCAGGAAAGAATTGCGAAATTCCATGCAGCAAGCCAGCAGATATCATAATAGCTGTGGATGGATCAACCAGCATCGAGGCATACGAATTTCAACAGCAGCTTGATTTCGTGCAAGACGTTGCTTACGGAATAAATTTCGGTTACTCAAGAATGGGAATGATCATATTTGCAGATCAGGCAATCACTAAATTCAGCCTTAATCAGCTTAACAAAACGATTGATGTAATTAATGCAATAACAACGCAGCAACCAGGTGGCGTTACTAACATAGCTGCCGCCATTTCACTGGCAAATACCATGTTCGCTACTGGAGGCACTAATCCGAAGATTTTAATAATCCTGACAAATGGCCAAACCGAAAATATTACGATTAGTGTGCAGGCAGCTATCCAAGCCCGACAAAGCGGTATAAGTATACTAGTTGTGGCTGTGGGAGATGGTGTTTCTTGGACAGAACTGCAGGGTATCGCCAGCTATCCCGTGGAGGCGAACATCTTCAACATCACCGATTTTTCACAACTCCCATCAATTCGCAGTCAGCTGATTGCGAGTCAGTGTAATACAGTGGACGAATGCGCCGCTACACCCTGTCAGAATGCAGGCCAGTGTACTGATCTGATTAATGGCTACCTCTGCAGCTGTGGTGCTACAAATACTGGAAAGAACTGCCAGCGTCTGGGCACAGGTAAAAATGACATCGTCATTGCTATTGATACCTCGGGCAGCATTCGAAATGAACGATTTGCTTATATCCAGAATTACCTCGCGTCCATAGTCGCAGATATGGAAGTGGGGGATGATAAGACGAGGGTCGGTGTTGTACAGTTTGCAGACGTTGCACAGAAAATTGTTGGATTGGATCAATATAACAACGTGCAGGACATAGTCTACGCGATAAAGACTATCGTATTCAGAGGTGGGCGCACAAACACTGCGGGCTGCTTGCAGATGATCAGAGACGTTATGTTCGTACCTCCTGCCGACAGATCAGATGCGCCAAACATCATCATCCTCGTGAGTGACGGTAACTCGGATGTAAATACAGTCGATACGATTCCATCGGCCATCAACCTGCGCATTGCTGGTGTACATGTTTTGGTTATTGCTGTAGGAGATGATGCCAATACCCGTGAGCTTTCATCCATAGTTTCACCGCCTGTTAATCAAACTCTCTTCCTAGCGCCCAAGTATCAAGACCTACCGGCCATGCTGAACTCAGTGATATCGGCAACATCAAATGACGTTGATCTCTGTGCCGCAAGCCCTTGCCAGAACGGAGGACAATGCTACAACGACTTCAAACGCTTCGTCTGCAGGTGCACACCTGATTTCTCTGGAGCCACCTGTGGCAGGCGATGTCCTAAAACGGTTGACCTCGCCTTTCTGCTCGACATATCTGGGTCAGGTGACTTCGACACTGTCTGGAAGATTAATATTCCGTTCGTTCAGAAAGTCGTGGCTGAGTTACCGACGTCTTCAGATCAATTTAGAATCGCCGTCGTGACGTTCGGGGACGGAGCGAACGTAAGCTTGTATCTCAACACGTACAGCGCAGGTGAGGACATCCTGAATGCTCTGGTCTTTAGAATGTCTGTCGGTCAGAGTAAACTTGACGATGCTCTCGGTCTACTTTCTAGTAGCATTTTCTCGCTGGGTAATGGTCGAGGCGCGAGAGATGGCGTCACTAAGTCTGCAATTATCGTCACAAGTTCCGACACGCCGTTTGATTATTCCTCAATTATTACTAAAGGGCAACAAGTAAAAGATTCAGGTGCACAGCTGTACGCGTTGGCTATTGGAGATGGCCCCAGTATGCCCTTGTTTCAAACCCTGGTAAGCGATTCGACCGATAACCATCTGCTTACCATGTCCATTACTGATGACGTAACGTCTAAAGCGCTGCAATTTGTTGATCAATTGTGCGCTGTATAACTATTTTTGTTCTAGCTAAACTTGTACTAATATTGATTCTACTTTATTATATAACACATTTTAAATTATGTTTTTAATTTATGTGAAGCCAGTCTCCAAATATCTCATATATGTCTTTGATGCACAGTTTATGACATCTTTTTAACTAACGTAAACATCTAGTTCAGTGTACGCTTTCTGAAACAGTTAGGCTGGATATAAAACTCGATTCCTTCCCCTTATGTGAAATTTTTATATCATGTTTGTCATCTACTGTCTTTAAATTGTGTGACTATAATTCTAAATTATTATTTTATAAATATCAGTGTCTGTGTTAATATTATGTTTTCCAACAGTTAACGATATAAATGTATGTGACGGCAATGTTATGAATAACATTTTATCGTAACATGTTTTACTGTTTTATGTGTTTGTATTATGTAAATTCTAATATAAATTTAATATTCCCAAGAACGTCGCATCCCTCGTAGGCTTCATTTCAAAGCTTCAATGAACATTTAGCCTTTCTGTACTGCACATTCATCTACAAACATGTATGTGATTATTTTCGTCTGGGCTATCAGTTATGAAACTTATGAAGATCCGCGTTTAATTTGCGGATCCAATACATCTGCGCATGTTCATATACATGTAATCCATCCATCCCTTAACTTATTCTTCTCGGTTATTCGAAAGATATGTCTTACGCAATGGGTGGATGATTTAAAAGATTTCGAGCTAGGTTAAGATGCGGGTATTCATCAATAGGTGCAGGCAACTGATGTTCTGATATCCAATTGTTAATTAAATTAATTGTTAAAATACGTAAAAGCATTTAGTTAGTTAATCAGCATGTTTCTGAAATTTTTAATCTCCAGTAAAGAGCAGTGATTGTTCAAATTCATATATTGACGGACCATAATTTATATATTGCAATTTAAATTACAGTTAAAACATTGTATCGCATTAATCAATATAATCTAAACGCTTATTAAAGGTTTACCGATAGAACGCTCTTCTAAGCTAATCACATAAGTTAATTAATTACTACTTTTCGCAGTTTCATTGTTCTATATTCAGAATTTCCCTATATTATTCAATTGTGAATTTCATAAGTTTACGTAGACTATTTTAATTGGATTTTATGCAAAATTATGCGTATTATATACACTTTTTGTGCTAACTTTCTCATGTTGCGTTACGGCTTAAGATATTATTTCAATTTTTTGTCGGTGCCTAAAATGTAATGCTGCAGTATTTTACGTTACATGTGCACGACGTTATGTTTTAAAAAAATGATGATATGTTTTCATATTCTTTGATATTGTTCATCTCCCTCTCTCTCTCTCTCTCTCTCTCTATCTCTCTCTCTATCTATCTCTCTCTCTCTCTATCTCTCTAGTGTTCTGCTAAGTGGTAGGTCAAAGGTACATATTCCTATTCACATGCTGCCTTTCACGCTTCTTAAAGAACACTCCATGAATTAACGAGATAATCCCTTTACAAAAGGCTATGCCTTATCCACAACTTACTGTAGCCTATAGCTCTGAAATTATATGGCTTCTGAGTTGATTTCCTGTTTCCTTCCTCATTTCTTGTCCAAAGGCTCTTACGACAGGTGTAGTTTACGGTTGGTCTAGTTATTCTTCAGTATCCCGGACCCAAACCTGGAAATATATCTACAATATCCTAATGCTGATTATTAAGCGTGTTGTGACTGGAAGTTTCTGTTGTAGAATAATAGTTAATTTTAAGATAGGACATAGTGTTGGAATGCAGTTTAGTTTTACATTAGGTATTTAGGTTTAAAAACTAAATTCAAACCAAAGTCAGAATGGGCATTCGGTTGATGAGCGCCTAGGCTCCTGAAATTGCTGCAAAACTTAATCGAATGGATCAAGTCAATTCGTATCCCGACCCTAGTTAAACTGGGATTTAAGGGAAGATGATGATGATGATTATTTAGGATTTTTATGTTTTTGATAGATCCCTGCCTGAAGATCTTGATTTTCTCTTGTCAAATATTCAGTTAGCCATTCGATGACTAAGAGCTTTTGTGTCAGATTTTTAAAGTCTCTTGCGAGAAAAGCGTAGCGTAGGAGGTTAATATAATGGCTCGGCCAAATATTTAGCAGAAAGTCTTTTATAGCGGTTGAGTCTATTCACTTCAACGTACAGACATGGTACTTCTAAAGACCTGAGAATAGAGCCAGCTACGTAAAGCAGAATAGTCTAGGCAAAGTCATTACTGATATTATTTTTCAGATATTTTCCGACAGAAATCCTATCACGATTGACAATTTACACTAGTTATGCTTTTGTATAATAGCATAAACAGTAGTAATAATAATTTTAAAAATTGTAGACAAATTCCCATGTTCAGTATGGCCACTGTGATAAAATAAACTAACAGTAAATTGCAAGTATCGTAAGATATGAGAAACTGAGGAAGATAATGCAAAATTAATTCCCCCTATCCGTATTTTAAGTTAAATTCTAAATTAGCAAGTCACAGATTTTTAGGAAAGGCACCAACTTGTTGATCAGGAGATTGGTCTCATTGGGCCCTAGAATAGACTATAAGTAGGGTTAGAAACATTGGACCTGCCATTTGACAGAGAGAGAGGTTCACATACCTACAGAAGTACATGCCTATAGTACATCTTTTTACAAAGCCCTCCCTTCAAATAAACTGAGTAATTTATGAACAGAAACAAAGCATAATTAATTCTTTGTTGCCAAATTTTAATCTGACATTTTAACTTCATTCTAAGTCTTAGTCGATATAACTTCTACCTCTTGCGCTACTCAATGGCCTATCTAAACACCTTCAGATATTGTATTGTTGAATTTAAGCTTTAGTCTTGAGTTATATTCTTGATTCATATATATACTGTATATATATATATATATATATATATATATATATATATATATATATACCTATGTATATATATATAAAGTATATATATATATTCACACCAGAGAAGCATTTAAAGGATAGAAATGCAAACTAAAATAAAGAAGTAATAAACAATAGATCTATGTAAACTGAATATAATAATAAAGTAGTAACTTTATCGGTACTAACAGGAAGTATTTGTCTTTTAACAGCATAAAAGACCTATCACGCGCTTTAAGTAAGATTTGTTTGCTTTTACCTAATGCATGCGTACTTCCCGCAATCAGTGACAATAACCAAATTGTTACTTGATTTTGCAAATTTATAGAGCTCTATGATTAAGTACCCAATTATCAACTATTTCCTATAAGAACTACAAATTAGAACTGCATATGTTTCCATATGTAGATTAATCGCTGAAGAAAATCAACATTAGTGACAATAAATCATCACAAAATGGTAGACCTATCGCCATATCTACAATCATGCAGACTGCGATGCACAAGCATATCAATGCGTATACATTACGTTCTAAAGAAATATTGCGAGGATGGCTTCTAAAATACATGTAGAGTTTTAAGTGGATATACATGTATTATTAGAATAGATTAGAATAGATAGTTATACTTACCTAAATTAAATAGACTAGTGCAAGGATGACTTCTACAAAAATACCGATCTAAGAGTTTAATTCAGCTCATGATATCACAAGGCGGATTAGAAATATGCCAGAAAACCGTATAGCAAAGTTAGTAGAAGTAATAGCTAAACAGGAATAATTCTTTGTTATAGGCAAGATGTCTAAAGAGTTACGTGTACCATTAGATGTCTAAAGAGTTGCCATTAGATGTCTAAAGAGTTACCATTAGGTGTCTAAAGAGTTATCATTAGATGTCTAAAGAGTTACCATTGGATGTCTAAAGAGTTACCATTAGATGTCTAAAGAGTTACCATTAGGTGTCTAAAGAGTTACCATTAGATGTCTAAAGAGTTACCATTAGATGTCTAAAGAGTTACCATTAGATGTCTAAAGAATTACTATAAGATGTCTAAAGAGTTACCATTAGATGTATGCAGAGTTATCATTAGATGTCTAAAGAGTTACCTTTAGATGTATGCAGACTTACCATTAGATGTCTAAAGAGTTACCAGTAGATGTATGCAGAGTTACCATTAGATGTCTAAAGAGTTATCATTAGATGTATGAAGAGTTACCATTAGATGTCTAAAGAGTTACCATTAGATATATGCAGAGTTACCATTAGATGTATGAAGAGATACCATTAGCAGTGGTAAAAGCACAGATCGGCAATTATTCATACGGCTGGTATATTTACCCTCTGCTGTGTAATATCAAAATCTTCACGACTGTTTCAGAGACGTCTGTGAAAATAATAATAAGCGACAGCATATGCTGGTCTATCTGTTCTAGCATTGATTCTTTGAATCAGGAGAGCAAGCCTTGACATTTTTACTACATGTATAGATTTTGTTGGCTATTTGATGTCAAACGAACGAATTGTATGAGCCTCTAGCCTCTTATTATCAAAGTAATACCTAACAACAAAGGCATTGAATCTCTTGCATTAACGAACTTGCTATCCCATGTTTTACAGATCAAACGTAAAAAACGTAAAGAGAAAAAACGTAAAGAGAAAAAGCGTTACAATGATCCCATTGAAGGCTTGTAATATACATATATTACTAAGTATTTATATACACAATTTAACTGCCTCAAGGCACAATCGGTGACAGGAAGGACTTGAGTCTAAAATCAGCATCTCATTCACTTGGTACAGACTATGTCTAACGGATCTCGTTAACATTGACAAGGTGACCGTAAACAACTCTCCACGCTTATAGCTCTTAATTAGTTCATTGCTGATTGTCTAACATATTATGGTCCACTCTAATGAATACGCCAACTAACTATACTTCAAATATGATTCTGCGAGAGTTATAAGTAAAAAGGAATGAAATTAAAATATATTTAATGTCTCTTTCTCTAATTGGAGAGGTTAAGTCCACCTCTTACACCTACTGTCAAAGCTGGTAAAAAAGCTGGTAAAAAAGCTGGTAAAGCAAAGGTTAACGTCAGTTTCCTCACTCAAAAGCAATGTCAATGACGGGAGAGTACAGGATTTGAAATCCGCACATACTGATCCGCGGTCGTGTATCTTACCGACATCGCCATTGGCTCCAGCCATTGGTCAGTCAAAACAAGCAAGAAGCCTTCCATGGACTGACTCTAAAAGTTGGTGCTCTGAAGCTAACGTCAATCATCACGTAATTTCAGAGTTTATTTATTTATATCAATTAAGAATAATTGTAATTTTTTAGACATTTTAAACTTCCTTCCTCTAATTGCAATATTCTGACACTTACATGTAATTTATCCAATCATCAATTGAATTTATTCATAATTACGCCATACTAAAATATCAAGCATTTTTTCTTACCAAACCTAATTTTTATTATTTTGGCATCGAAAAGAATTGTTATAGTTCGATATAGTGTTAATGTTATTGAAAAAATATAACGAGTTGTTATTAAAACGAGCATGGCCGAGATTCTTTTTAAATTCGTTGTGAAATTTTGGCCGACTGTTACGTTCTATTCTGTCGACATTATTCAAGTTCATGAAATGAGCTATTTCGGCTGAGCTGGTCCTGAGTTATGCACTTTGAACTTGTGCTCACGTGGAGTGGGTTGCGCGTTGACTGACCTGAGTTTTGAATCCAGGTCACTTGCATCCGAGGCGAACGCTCTAAGCATTATGCGAAACCCCTTCTATATAAGAAAACTCAATGTGCATATTTTGAACTATTTTCTTCTTCGTTAATGACTGAATAATATTAAATACTGATATATACATTTAATTCTTAATAAACTCTGGTAAATCAGTAATATTTTCAGTTTGTGCGATTTAAACAAGCGTCCGATAGAGTTTGCTGCCAAACGACGAACGACCAAGTTGACAAAGCGTGGGCACGCTGAGATCATTTGACGTAATTTCAACCTAGCATTGATCTGTTGAACCAGCCTATCATATCTCTGATCTACCCTAGAGCTTGCAGATCAAATAGAGTATGAGCGCAACAATCGTCAAATAAATAGAATTACAATTGTCAGCCAAATAGTGCAAACAAGATCAAAACTACATAACGCCGAATACAGACGATCTTTTGTGTGACTTTCAAATGTCGCTTAAAATATTTTCGTCTTCTAATGGGAGATTGAAATGGTAGAAATTACATAAACAAACATATGTGCAAATGTATTTATGCTGTTCTGGATGAATCCAGTGGCGACGTCGGTAAGATATTCGACCGCGGATCAGTAAGTGTGGGGTTCTAATCCTGGGCTCTCCCGTCAGTGGCATCGCTTTCGAGTGAGGAAACTGACGTTAAGCTTAGCTTTACCAGCTTTTCTATGCTATGTATCTTAAATTGGAGACTTCGAAAGATAATGAAACATTAAATCTCCAAAATTTATATTTTATCTCTCCAAATAAAAGAACTGAGGAGAATCCGCTCACAGCTAAAAGGATTTGTGGAACGGTTTAGTTACAATAATTTTATTTTGGGCTACAGAAGCACAAGCGCATCAAACGACAGTAGATTAGTAAATTTTAAGAACATTACTATAAAACAAGTAGGCCTATATGACAATGGTTCTCCGGTATAAATCAATGACACACATGTATTGATCAAATTTAATTTAATTTTAATTGCTACTTTTAATCTGCAGATTGAGATATAAATCAGTATTGATAGTAGTCGACAATAGCATAGGCATCTCGCACAGGTGAAAGGGTTTGGAAACTGAGCGAATGTTTTCATTTATTTAATTTTTCAAATTTTATATTATGTTGGATTTTTTTGCCACACGTTTCTGATGCTACCAAAGCTGCGTGATATGAATTTTAATATATCTACGAACGAAGAGAGACAATTAGTTGGACTGGATAAAAAATATTTCAGCTTCTTGTAACTTTAGTACGTAGACGATCTGATTTAATCAATTACCAATCCATCAGATCTTAAGCAGGAGTATCAAAAGATAAGATAAAAATCTTTTGTCCCTTTCCTGACAGTTTCAGCAAACAGCCGTTGTTTAACCCGACGACAAGGTCACTGGTCCACTTTTTGATCTCAGCACAGAAATCTGTAGCACAGAAAGGTTTTTTTAACTGCTTCCCTGCAAATGTTGGTAAAGCTTTAAAATGTTAACGTCACTTTTTTCATTTGAAAGCGATGTCGCTGACGGGAGAGCCCAGGATTTGAACCCCGCACATACTGATCTGCGGTCGAATATGTTACCGACATCGCCACTGGCTCCAGCCATGGCATGTACATGTATTGTATTTTATTGTGTAATTACATCAGACATAAAAAGTCGAAGTAATGGCTTAAGCATGCTTGAAAATTAAATCATTGATAGGCTATTACGTGTACTGTATGTCGCCAAATAATTTATTATCCATTGGCCAACGAAAGACCTCAAGGCTCAAGGTAACGCTGTCTCAAGGACTTCAATAATAATCAGCTTTGTTAAGATTGTACTACGTGAATTTAAGATAAATTAATTTTTTTAACTTTCGAAAAGGCTGAGATATTGAGTCATCTAAAATGGCAGAATAAGCACTACACGACCAAGTAGTTATTTAAGGTGTAAATTGCACATAAATATATAACTAAGTCATATCTATTAGCAATATAAAAACATGACCTAGTTGATATTTAACGAGAATAAAGCAGGCCTTTCTTTTTTTTAAACAAATCTTTCACATCAATCAATCTAAGTGACTTTTAGTGTCAGTATTTTTATTGATTTTGTGCCATTGAATATTCTGTAGGAATACAATCGAATTAATTGTCTAATTAAACTTGCAAATAAAAGCTGCTTAACCAAAGAAATAGCTTTCATCTTCCCCAACTTTTGAAATTGGATCGGCTAGAATTAAAGTAAATAAGGCCTATCTCATTATTAGATTCTACGGAACAGATTAGATTTAAGTTTTTGACGGTTTTTAACAATGTAATAACCAACGGGTAAGGTTATGGCAATTAATGAATCAGCAATTAATTAAATTTTTTGCTGTGGATAATGTTGAAATGCGCTCTATGTAATCTGTAAGTTAACATAACTATTTCGTTTCAAGTTTGCTGTTTCTGTTCTGTTTTCGGAAATAGTACGATGGATTGAAGCGTTGTGCTTATATAATTCTTCCATTTTGTGGCGAAACAAAGTTTATATTTCTTTAGTGCAGCGATAACAATAGTGACATTTTCGAAGCATAATTATACAATCACTGAATCCTTTCAAAAACAGTTATGATAAATATAAGAAACTTTAAAATAAATGTTGATTCCAATTGGTCAGTGATAAAAAGTGTATGGAGTTGCAGTGCACATAACTCTTTCTTTGTGTAGATTAAGACATAATTGTGTCATAGTTTTTGTAAAAAATGAATGATATAAAAATAATTTTACTGAACAAATTTTGTTAGTAAAATAGTTGTTGAATATGTAGTGATAATTTGGTACTTTAAACGGATCTTAAGCAAGTATCCTGTTCTTTCTGCCTGATCCTGTATGTTGTTATATTCTATTAAGTAATACTGTAAAGAAAAGAAAAGATTCTATAAGATTACATTTTATAGTTATATTAAGACTGTAAAATACATATCTCGTAAAAATATATCTGTAAAAATACATCTTTTGTAAAAATTAAGTTACTTCGTCTATAACACAATAGCATATATTACTGCGAAGGACTACTGTACCAACGTTCTTGAAGTTTTACTGAATTAATTTGTTATAATTGTTAATCAAATAATAATAATTGCTGGACTAATAATTGATTAATTTTATTATCGCTATAATAACTAATTGACTGAGCAGAATCATCTCTTTAAGAGCCGCTTCTTTAGGAGTGGTTGACAATATGAATTATTTCACTTTGCGTGAACGTTTACGCTTGTTGCTAATTAATTAAGATACAGAGCTAATGTCGAAAAT
Organism: Enchytraeus crypticus; assembly: GCA_905160935.1. Classification (NCBI taxonomy): domain Eukaryota; kingdom Metazoa; phylum Annelida; class Clitellata; order Enchytraeida; family Enchytraeidae; genus Enchytraeus; species Enchytraeus crypticus. The sequence continues at coordinate 3,045,190 of CAJHZI010000713.1, forward strand.
CAATACAACATAAAAGCAGAATTTTTTGGTCAGATGAAACTAAAATGAAACGACTCTCTAGACTCTGTGCTCCATTTGCCTTACAATATCGTGAAACTAAACTGTTTGACATTTTACAAGCGCTAAATCAATCAATAAAAATCAATCAACAAATCAATCAATCAATAAATTACAATACGTTCTTACTAAGAATGCATTGCACTTGATTGATAGATAGATGGTTTGATTGATTGATTGTTTGACTGACTGACTGATTGATTGATTGATTTTTTGGATTGATTGATTGAGCTATTGATTGGTTGATTGAGGGATTGATTTAACCAACCATCCCCTCCTAAAGTTAAGAACTTCTTAGCTGCATGTAGGTCTCAGTGGTGTTTGTAAGTGAGGGAGAAAGTATCAATCTGCCAGTTTCTGAAACTGACGATTAGTAAATATATCTAGCTACTGTTTTAACTAAAGCAAGCTTTTACAACATCTTAATCTTAAAGTAGAACACGCTGTCCTTTGCTCATGTAAACAATGTTCAACCTTCTTTCACATTAAATTAAGAGCTAATATTAATTTTAAAATTAATCTCTCCCTCACGTACTACCTCTCTTCTCACATTGTCTCTTCTTCAAGTGCATTACCTAGCTGCATGTTCGATGATTTTATTACTTAATATTAATTTTTATTATGTAACTTTATTGCGCAACACATGGAACAAACAATACTTCAGCAAAAAGTGTGTCTTGTTCAATCACAACTCAATACGACAAAATATCACCACCATCTTGCGAGATACATACATACATGCAGGTGCACACGTGGGTACACACATTTTTGCAAATGATATCATCGTGATAAGTATAATACCACATGGACGTGAGAATAAAACATATCTAACGTGAAGGAGGGTGGGAAAAAATTTGTTCAAAGTGCACTTTAATTCAGCCAGAGAACCCCATTGCATTTGCCATACTGGCTAAACATTTTTATAAAATGCCTTTAATTCTTAAGTTTTAACATTATATTTACTTTTAAAAATATCTAATTTATCACCTTGAAATTTGGATAAATATGTTAATCAATTATACAACTAGGAAAATATCGTCAACAGGTGGGTGGTACAATTTACAGTACGCGATTTAAGAATAGTTTACATTAAGTTACTTAGAGCAGTAGTTTTGGATGCACTAATGTGACCAATAGGATATTAATACTATACCTTTAAGTAAGGTCAATGATATCTAATTATGTAGTGACATATTGAAATATTGTTATATTATTATACAATTACACGTACACGATATGTAATTACATCTGAACGATATGTAATTACACGTACACGATATGTAATTACATCTGAACGATATGTAATTACATGTACACGATATAAAATTATATCTGCCGATATGTAATTACATGTACACGATATGTAATTACATGTACAATATTTGTAATTACATCTGCACGATATGCAATTACATGTACAAGATATGTAATTGCATGTACATGAATACACAATTGTATGTACATGAATAAACAATTACATGTAGAATTACATGTATAAAAGAGTCCTTGTTGAGCGCTCACCCTGATTACATACAAAAGCGTGAATATTGGTAGAGCAGATAAAAAAGCTGGTAAAGCTAAGGTTAACGTCAGCTTCCTCACTCAAAAGCGATGTCAGTGACGGGCGAGCTCAGGATTTGAACCTCGCGCATACTGATCCGCGGTCGAGTATCTTACCGACGTCGACACTGACTCCAGATATGGTAAAGTATGAACTGGGAAGACCTAAATACAACTGTTTAGACATTTCTCTTTCATATATGGAATTGAACGAAAAATTAACATTATAAATTAAGTCAGAAACCATACTCAGTACTCAGTGCAATGTTATAATTTGTTAATTAGAGCATACAGATGTACGTTTGTTTTAGAGGATAATTGTAGCCGAAACCTATTTAATTCACTCGATTAAGAAAATTCATTAATATCAGATATATGTACGGAGGATCAACAATATGTAAAATCAATGTATTCAACAGTAAAAATTTCACATTAGTCTAAACATAACTGCTACAACTTTACATTTCAGAAAGTAAATTTCAAAATCTTAGTCACTTCATATATTCAAATCAATCCTACCAGTAAACAATAAACTTTCATGTTGTCTTCATTGATAACTAAGATTTACAAGCGCATTTAAAACTTTAACAATGGAAAGAGAGAGATAAAGTGGGAGACATATATCGAGACAGGGCACATAGAGACAGACAGAGAGAGAGAAAGAGAGAGAGAGAGAGAGGGAGAGAGAGAGAAAGAGATAGTATATATAGCAGCCATAACAACAATGAGTCTCCACTTACACAGCTATGTTAGTAATTTATGTTTGAAACACCTACCGCCACTGAAATATCGATATTAGTCGCCCGCATAATCAAATGCAGTTGTCAATGAATTGAATTCTGAATCAAAACGAATAAACTCGAGAAGAACAAAATAAAGCAAACAAATTACTGTACAGCTATATTTTGTAAATTATTTCAACAAATATCAAGACATATATACAAGAACCAAATGTATACATAAATACATCCGATATAAGTTTTTACCCTGTTACCTATTTCATATGAAGTTTTCTAGAAAACTATTACAAAATGCTACAGAAAATAATTGGCAATCCAATCAAATATAAAACATGATACCGATTAGAAAAAACGTTGCATACCCTGTGCATATTTTTTTACAAAATTACCCTGCGAACCATATAAATGATATTATCTAAAACAGACGTCTAAATTTACAAAAAGCACTATTTACATTTAATAAAGCAAGCAAATATGGTACAAATATGATCTCTGCTACATATTTTACACATGTCTCTGAAAGAGGTGTAAATAGCTACACAAGTGATATAGATGACATGGGTCAATAACTACACAAGTGATATAGCTGACATGGGTCAATAGCTACACAAATGATATAGCTGACATGGGTCAATAGCTACACAAGTGATATAGCTGACAGTTGAGTCAATAGCTACACAAGTGATATAGCTGACATTGGAGTCAATAGCTACACAAGTGATATAGCTGACAGTTGAGTCAATAGCTACACAAGTGATATAGCTGACAGTGGAGTCAATGGCTACACAAGTGATATAGCTGACATTGGAGTCAATAGCTACACAAGTGATATAGCTGACAGTTGAGTCAATAGCTACACAAGTGATATAGCTGACAGTGGAGTCAATGGCTACACAAGTGATATAGCTGACAGTGGAGTCAATAGCTACACAAGTGATATAGCTGACATGGGTCTATAGCTACACAAGTGATATAGCCGACAGTGGTGTCAATAGCTAGAAAGTGATATAGCTGGTAGTGGTGGGTGTCAATAGCTACACAAGTGATATAGCTGACAGTGGAGTTAATAGCTACACAAGTGATATAGCTGACAGTGAAGTCAATAGCTACACAAGTGATATAGCTGATAGTTGAGTCAATAGCTACACAAGTGATATAGCTGACAGTGAAGTCAATAGCTACACAAGTGATATAGCTTATAGTGGTGTCAATAGCTTCACAAGTGATATAGCTGATAATGGCGTCAATACAGAGATAAAAGTCTACTACATTGCGCGTCTGTAAGTAAGCAACAATTATTTTTCACTAGTCTGATACAGATTGCTGTAATTTTAATTACTTGCTGATAGAGATTCGGACTACTCTTATAATAAGTACTTATACTAATACTGCATGATACTGATTACTGCCAGACTAAATACGTACTGACACCGATTATTCATATTCTAAATACCCATTGGCAATGGTTAGGCCTACTGCTACTCTAACTAAGAACGGATACTGATACGGATAAATGCTATGTATAACTTATAAAATCGACAATACACTATCAAATAAAACTAATCGCTTATATTGTCGTCATAATTACAGTTTAAACACTTCACCGATACTGCTTGGGACCTTATTTCTAAACACCTCGACGATACTTAACAATATTCATAAAAAATGTGCAACAATTGTGATGTCGTAACGGTATCAACACAGCTTAACAACATATCGAGCATGGTGTTTAGCAATAACCTACTACATGTAAATAGTTCTCATTGTCTGTAAGTTGTAATAACGAATAAATAGTATTTTAACTGTCAAACATTAACTTGAAAATTTTATAATGCATCCTTTCAAAACATGGGCGGATTTAGTGCAGTTGATTAAAAGCGCGCAGATGAACGAAGTTTAGCTACTTCGGGCACGGTTAGAATATGGATTCTAACCGTATTAGGATTCTTTGGAAGACAATTCCTGAATTCGGGTCGGCAGTCATCAGTGTGCTATCAAAGGCAGCGATTACTAATAGCCGTGAAGAGAAAGAAGGAAATAACGAAAAACATTAACAGCAACCAAGAAAGGAAACTTTGTAAACACCTTAAGTTATCAAGCTTATAAAAATACGACGAAAAGTATGTACGATGTGCAATGGGTAAGACCTATAAATCTGAGGCAGCCAGGACTAACGAGACTGTATTGCTCTCAGTTATTAAAATTATTTTATTGATTATTGTTTATTCTGTAGGCCTGCAATTATTTATTGTGATATTAGTATATTACTTAGCTGATTAAGTGACATACTAGTATAAAAGGCTTGTAGTTCACAATAGTGTCATCTCGCGAGAAGCTCTGGTCTATCATCATCATCATCATCATCATCGTCATCATCATCATCATCATCATCATCATCATCATCATCATCATCATCATCATCATCATTGAGAATCTAAAATTATAATTGAAGTTTATCCGTTAAAGCTCATGAACGAAAACTTCTCATGAAAACTTCCCATAAATCCCATGAAGGAATGCAAAGCATCGCTGGCTAACTCAACCGAATATCTACTCAACCATATATCAGTGCAATAAAGCCAAAAACCCATAAAATTGAAATATTAACTCAATAACCGAACATTAACTGAACCGAATTTCTACTCAACAGTACTTTAACTCAATGAACCCAATAACCAAAAGTAATTAATATTAACTAATAACCGAATATTAAAGCAACCAAATATCAGCTTTGGCTTGTAATTCTATCTCAGATCACTAAATTGCAACGAAATGTGCACTTTGTACGTAATCGCCTCATGCAAAAAAGGAATTGATATTAAACAAAATTCAAATATCTCAAGTACCAGACGAATGTACTATACCAACTGCACGTGGGCCACGAGCCGATATACAGCCGATATACAGCCGATATACAGCCGATGGTACAAATGCCGATGGTATGCCGATGGTAGCCGATGATAGTTAATGTTATGCCATCAATTGTTTTTTAGTTTAATAAAATTAACTTACCAAACATACTGTCTAAGAACGCTTTTAAAACATGTGCAAAGCATGTGTAAAAACATGTGCAAAAATACACTGTATTGCATAATCACGCTCTTTAGAAAACAGGTAGGAATTTCAATTTAGAACATGTATATTGAAGCTACATAAATCCAGTTAACAATGAAAATTCGAAGCTCAAATGTTAGAATAACATGAATGGAACAATAACTACAATAATCCGGAAAGTAGAAAACTCATTTTCTACAGATAGCCCAGGTCTAATGCGTGATGTAAGGCTGCCAGATCAGAATGACCAGTCACTCTCCAGAATGGCCAAAGCATCTGAAAAAATTGTGTAGCAATCATTGACCTTTATTATGACAATGGCAAAAAATGAAATTTTCAAACTACGATCATTGTATTCACAATGTACATGTAGTAGAAATGAGAGAATAAAATAAAAATTACAGAGAATTTTAAGAATAAAAATAACAAAAATATAATAATATCAGTATACACTAATACAGAACAATATGCAAGATATAATGTTCACAATGCACTTCTACATGCATATAATACAATTATAATGCTTTCAAATTTTCACGAAGCAAACCCTGTTGTTGAGTTAGTAAGTTGTCGTATTTCACTCGTGTGACATTATCTATCGTAAGGAAATTCAAATTTAAAATTTAAATATAACCAGGTCAGCACAGGTATTTCACAAATTCACCTTCCCTTGAACCCCAGTTTAATCAGGGTCAGGATAAGAATGGACTGTCTAAAATCTCTCTGTCCTACATCATATCATCAGTCAATCCCCAATTTGAGACATTTCCATTCGTTTACATTTTTGTAGCAATTTCTGGAGCCTAGGCGCTCACCAAGCGAATGCCCTTTCTGACGTTGGTATGGATCTTAGTGCTTTAGTCGCCTTCTACGACATGTGTAGACACAGATTGGTCAATTTTTCAAACAACCCGGACACAACCCGGGGAAGATATTTTACTAATTGTCTCGACGAAATACTGCAAGTACTGACCTGTTTAGCAGCGAACTCCTCGTCTCTACCATCGCCGATGACAACGAATGTCGACTTACGACCGAATCTCGTTGCTATTCTTTCAAAGCAACTTTCCTTCCCTGAATACAAGTTAAATATTCAATATTAGCCGAAAATGATGAAATTTTAATCTAACATTGTCGGGAAATAGCTTTTTTTCAGGGAATGACGCCCCTGCCCAATAAACGCTAGTCGAAGCTGAGGAAGGCATAAGGGTCCACATCGTCATAAGCAGAATCCCCCAAGAATACTGTTATATCAAAAGGAATGATATAGATGATTTAAGGATCCACTCGTATTGGAACATGAAGAGGAAAACTAAAGATAGAGATGAGTGGAGGCGTCATATACCATGGACCTGCCAGTAGGGCACTCCCTACTGGCAGGTCCATGGTATATGACGCCAGTATGGTGTATGGTATATGGTTTTCCCTGAGAGAGAAAACCTAATATTAAACAAATATTGCGGCATCAGACAGACATTATGACAGTTAATTTAATTTATTCCTCATTTAGAACATCATAAAGATCCTAGACGTCTTTGTATGTTTTGCGGACTTCGAGAAGACATTGACATGACAGATTAGATAACGAGTGGAGGCGTTGTATGTTGCCATGGACCTGCCAGTAGGCAGTGCACAAAGTGAAAGAGAAAGATCCTTTGTTGATCCCTAGGGAATCTTTGATGGTTATTAAGTTGGGGACTGGAGTGGGCCTGAAACCTTGATGACCGCAAGACAGTATGCGTCAAAGGGTTTTTGCAAGCTGCAGAAGCTTAAGCGATAAAACTGATAATCTATGCAACAATGGGTATTAGTTGTCAATGTTTGAAAGTACAATGGAATTCGCTAAAAATAAAACTTATATTTCTAAAATTGCTGTCTAGGGATGACATTCACCGTCTAGCCTGACGCACAAAGTAAAGAGATTTAATATGATTTAAATCGTAAGGAGATTTAATATTATATAAATCGTAAGGAGATTTAATAGGATTTAAATCGTAAGGAGACTTAATAAGATTTAAATCGTAAGGAGATTTAACATGATTTAAATCGTAAGGAGACTTAATATGATTTAAATCGTAAGGAGACTTAATATGATTTAAATCGTAAGGAGATTTAATATGATTTAAATCGTAAGGAGACTTAATATGATTTGCAACGTAACGATACGAAAGATAAAGACAGTGATAACCTTATTATGGAGCATAAGTGTTGGAAATGCGGATATGGAAAAATTGCAAAAGACTAGCTGGACCCAAAAAAGTAGCAAATGAAGAAGTTCTAGAAAGAATAGGTTTAGATAGACTGTTGATAATTGCATTAAGAAAAGAAAGATGAGTTGGATATGAGATATACTAGGGGTAGAGTTTACTAAAAAAAGGTCATAGAAATTAGAATGGAAGGAAAGAAAGCAGAGGTAGATCGAATTAGGAATGTTAGATGAATTAAAGATCCACTCATATATGGACATGAAGAGGAAAACGGAATACAGAGAAGAGTGTAGGCGTTACAGGCCATGGACCTGCTAGTATCCAGTGCACTGAGAGAGAAAGAGTGAGAAAACTAATATAACGAGATCTAATCTGATAAATTAGATATTACATTTAACACAATACTCAATATTGTATACATTTTCGTAATCTAATATGCAGCTATATGTAATCTTGTACACTATGCACAGAAATTGTAATAATGTAAAATAACCAATAGCATGTCATGTCATACCGATTTTAGTGGCGCTGTAAATATTCTTAATATCGAAGACGTCCCCAAGTCGGTAGAGTAAAACTTTAGCAAGAGCTGGAACAAGCTGCGTCGTTGTTACCAGTACGTTAACACTGGAAGATCTGAAAAGATTAAAACAATTCTTTAATACTGATGGTTCCTTCGGCAAGTGATGCACTAATTAAATTACGGAAATTAATTTAAATGTATTTATTAATGCTAATCTAGAGGTTTACAACACACAATGCAAAAACATAAGGGCATTTTCTTATGTCTCTATGAAAACAGCAAAATTAAATTTGAAAAGTTAAAGTTTTACGTCTATTGTCCATTATCGTACCAAAAAGGTAACATAAAATTAGATACTGTTTCAGCAGAAATACGCATAAGGAGATGAAGGCGTGTTTGATGTAAACTACTGAAATTTAGATACTTTATAGTGTGGCTAGCGTTGGGAATCTCCAGGATTAACTCTCATTTTTAGTCTAACTGCTTAGACTCATATTGGTCCTATATTCTCTTTTAAATTCCTTTATTTCCTTTAGGCATCAGCCAACTTCATATTTTAATATTTAAGTTAAAGAAATGAGAACGAAATTATAAACTGATTTAATACATTACACAACAGACCTAAAATACCTTCCGGCTAAGTAAGAGTAGGATGTACTAGAATGTAGAGGTAACAAATAATTAACAAATGGTCCAAATTAGACTTTAAATTGATAAAGAGAAATAACTAGATGTGCACGATCTTCCAAAGGCAGCATTAGAAACTAAAGCTGCATGTAGATTATAAAGTGAAATGAAAAACGAAATTAAATATTGTTTATCGTAATATATTTAGGCCTATAGCTCAATTTATGCGCAGACTATTTGCTTTTCTCGTTTTGTTGCATTGTTCTATGTGCAAGATACATGTATGGGTTTTTACGCCTGAAATAAAGCAATAAATAAAATAATAAAATAAAAAAATAAATAGTTCAGCATCTATTCATCATCATCATCAGCATCATCATCATCAGCATCATCATCATCAGCATCATCATCATCAGCATCATCATCGTCATCATCATTCCTTGAATTTTTGTTTAGCTAGGGCCGGGATACGAATAGTTCTTATTTATTCATACGTTATAGAAAATATTGCAGCAATTTCTGGAAAAAATTGGTTTGACGCACATCAACCGAATTGCTTTTCAAATGTTGGTTTGGATCTTAGTGCTTTGTCGTCTTATACGACATGTGCAGTCTATGAAATGTCTATTCTTCGGCAACCCGTACACAACACAAGAACAATACAATTTATCAAATATTCCAGGACAAATATTATTGCGGTTTAAAGTGAAATATTTTAGGTGTTTAACGGCGGTTTCCTAACCTGGATTTGATAAGATTGAGAGATTTGGTGGCTAAGTGAATCCAGTTGTCAGTGAAGGCTTCTATCTCTGACTGGATACGCATCCACTGGTCTCGCTTCATGGGATCGAAGAATTCTTACATGAAATGCAAACACGGCATCATTCTAAGAGTTGTCTTGTACGAGTATATATATATATATATATATATATATATATATATATATATATATATATACATGTATATTTATAAACCATATATATATATATATATATATATATATATATATATATATATGTCTATATATATATATTTATATATATATATATATATAGAATATATATATATATATATATATATATATATATATAGAATGTGGTCGTGCAAAAATGTAGAAGGGGTGGGAGAGGAGGGGGCGGTAACCACAACAACTATCAGATAATTTTTATACAGGCTATTCCTGTTTCTTCTTTAATTTATTTTTTATTATACATAAAATATTTGTTTCAGTAGGCTACATGACCAATTCAACTGTATAGTTGTATGATTTGTTTTCTTAAAACGTCAAAAATTAGTTAAAGATGAGGCTTTTTGAACCGGTTCGAAAGAATTGATTATTAACTAAATGTTTAATTAATTAATCTTTCGAAGTAGTAACTAATAGTTTCTACACACTTGTAGAATTAAGAAAAGCAGAAGTCAGTTGCACAATCAAAATTTTATCCAATATTTGATTTGTAGAGGGGCCAAAACTATGTTTTTGCGAGAAATTTGCTTAAGGAATTTCGCTAATGGAACTATTGTCATCGTACTCCTTTCTTCAAAGTATTACTTGATATTGTTCTATCTTTCTCTACTAGTGTTCTGCCAAGTGGCCGGTCCAAGGTACATGTACCTTCTATGAGTTGAAACGGTCCAAGGTACATGTACCTTGGACCGTTTCAAGTCATATGCTGCTTTTCAAGCTCCATGAAGAGCACTCCATCGATCGACGAGTTAATTCTTTTACAAATGGTTATGCCTTATCTACACTTTGATGTAGCTTTTAGTTAGGTATTAATATGGCTTCTGGGGTAGTTTCCCGTTGCTTCCTCAGTCAGTTCTTGTCCATTCGTCTCTTACGACACGTGCAGTTTATGGTTGGTCTATTCTTCAGCGTCCCGGACACAACACGGGAACAGTGTCTATGAACTATTAACTATATTTGTAATATCCAAATAATTCCTACAGCTATTGCTTCAGAGAGTTCTTTGCAGAAATTCTTCAAAGAGAAAAGCAAAAACTAAATTTAACGTCAGTTTCTTGCTCAATCGCATGTTAGTAACGGGGAGAGCATGAGATGTGAACATTATACCTACTGATCCGCTGTCGAACAAGCTATTGATGCGACCCAATGAGTAAATATTTTAATTATTATAAATATTTTAATAAATACTATTTGCAATTTATTCTTTTACAATATCTTAATAATTATTTTTATCATTAATCGTAATATTTAAATAACCATTAATCTTTCAGGATTGACATTGCATTAATCCAGATAGAAGAAAATATTACATGTGGATATGGAAAAGAATGGAAAAGATTATCTTGACCCAAAAAATAGCAAAATAATCTGAGATTACTGTTATAAAGTAATTGTTGTTGTGCGGGGTTCAAATCCTGGGTTCGCCCGTCACTGACGTCGCTTTCGAGTGAGGAAACAGACGTTAACCTTAGCTGTACCAGCTGTAATACAATGGACGCTAACGAATTATAAGAACAGACCTCCGGCATTGTTTCTATATGTGTTGTAGAGATCCTTAATCCTGCGATATCTCAGGGATAGTTTTCTCATCCAATCCACCCCTCCTCTCACTCCCGGGATCATGCAGAGGCTGGACCCCCCGGACCCCAACTGAAATCCGTCCGCTAGGAAGTTGTAATTGCTATCAAAAAATAGGACCTAAATTAGTAAATTTATATATAATATTTATGCTTATATATTTATTTAGTTATATTCATTATATACCTACGTCCCTGACATCATCCCTGGATGAGGAAACGGACGTTAAACCCTTGTTATTATTATTATTTATTTATTTATTTTTTTTATCCCGGTGCAAAGAACCTGGGGTTTGATAAAAACGATTCAAGCAATACGTGCTGAATCGCCGCCCGGCTACTCGAGGTCATCAAACAGCTTAAAAGAATATTATTATTACATTATTATTATTATTATTATATTGTAAAAAATAAGAAATTGCATTATTAGCGTTAAAGTGTTAATGATAATGAATGCTAGGATATAGAAATCGGTTTACTTATAATAATATAATTAGAAATTATAACACAGTTTACGCAATTATATTAAGAAAACATTTTAGGCTTCATTCTTTATTTCTTTATTTATTTATTTTCTTTTTTCTTTACTTAATAGGAGGTGAATCAGAGGTTAGAGCTGCTACAACGAGCCTATAGGCAGTCTATGAATAATTGCTCATTAAAATGTATTCACGGAGCGCTTACGTTTGAGATAATAAGTTTGCTATCCATTGCTTGATTGATTTATAAAAATCTCAAATTAAATATAGTGTAAATAGATTATACCAGAGATCTTGAGCGTTATCATCAGAAGCAATGTCATCGATGTGCACCTGATCGCAATCCTACACGAATATATATATATATGTATATATATATATATATATATATATATATATATATATATATGTATATGTATGTATATATATATATATATATATATGTATATGCATATATATATATACATATATATATATATATATATATATATATATATATATATATATATATATATATATATATATATATAAAGCACTGATGTAAAGAACTTATGAAATGCATATTAGCAAACTCAGGTATCTCGAGTATTTCTAAATTTAAGAAATTCATAAAATACTATGATGGCAGATCAATTCATAAAATCTTTATATTAAAATAAGCGGATAGGCCTATTATCTTCTGCGTTCCACGGTATATCTCCACTTCATTTCCATTAAAGAAAGTTTAACTATCAGGTGTCAGTTTCGAATCTCCTTTACACGTAAAACATCAAACTCTTCAAAACATCCTCTGACCCTGATATCTATGACAGTACACTTTATATTTAGTATATTATTATATATTTATTTATATTTAATATTAGTATTTAATATTATTATTTATTTATGTTATATATATGTATATATACACACAATTTTATATAGATGTATATACATATACATATACATGTATATATATATATATATATAGATATATATATATAAAATATATGTATGTATATATATGTCGAAGGTAGAATTGAAGGAAAAAGAGGCGGGTGCAGGCCGAGATTAGGTATGTTAGATGATTTAAAGACCCACTCATAAGTGGAAATGAAGAGGAAGGAGAAAGACAGAGAAGAGTGGAGGCGTTATATACAATGGACCTGCCAGTAGGCAGTGCGCTAAGATAAATATATATATATATATATATATATACAGTGTATATATACAGCATATATACAGCATATATATACATGTACATGATAATATATATGTTTATATACATGCTTATACATGTATATATAAACTGTGTTTATACATGTATATATACTCTGTATATATATATACATGTATAAACACGGACATGCAAGATATGCCATACCTCTAGGTCGTTGAAGAAGAAATGACGGTCAGCAACCGTGAAAATTAACTCCTCCATTCTAAGGCCTAGAGACAAGGCCAAAGCGCTGTCCTGAATAACAATCATTAACATAGATTTTAACATTGTACTGTTCCTAATAACAATCATTAACATAGATGTTAACGTGGCGCTGTTTAATAACAATCATTAACATAGACGTTGACGTGGCGCTGTTCCTAATAACAGTCATAAACAAAGACTTAAATATGACAATAAATTATTAATTATTATTATTAACAACGAAAACTTATATAGCAGTGTCATGGCCGAGCTCGGTCTTCGAAACTACTTCACAGGAAGTGTTCAATTGTAATCATGAGCTAGATATACATGTATATAACCCGAATATCAATCATTAACAGGGACGCTAACATGGCTATGTTCCGTATAAGCATTAACATAGACGTTAACTTAGAAACATCCTATAGTAACAATAACAAAATTAACATATACCATAGCATGCATGGGCCCTCTAGTATAACAAATACAAATATATAGACGTTGTTAACAATATGGAGCTTTTTTAAAAACATTTATAATAAGCGCTAAGATGGGTCTCAATTGATTAATACGTATTAATCGAGAACTGCACGTATTTCTTAATAGCCCAATATCGCCTATACTAAAGAGGATATAAAGTTGGAAAGCTTTTGCAGAACTTTGATATTGCAATGGAAATGAAGCCATCTTAATATTTAGCAATTCATAATTCAGTCGCCTTAATACTCGTAAAAATGGTGGCATAAAAGCTTCACAACTTTATGATTTAACTAAATATTAGATGTTAAGATGTAACTAAATATTAGATGTAATAATTTCAGCACATTAGAAACAGCGACTATGCACTGTTACGGTTGCTGTAGTACGCTTCGTTGCACCAGTTAAAGGTTTCTGGTGAATGCGTTCAATGAATGAGTGCTGGTGAATGCTTTCAATGAATGAGTGCTGGTGAATGCATTCAATGAATGAGTGCTGGTGAATGCATTCAATGAATGAGTGCTGGTGAATGCTTTCAATGAATGAGTGCTGGTGAATGCATTCAATGAATGAGTGCTGGTGAATGCATTCAATGAATGAGTGCTGGTGAATGCATTCAATGAATGAGTGCTGGTGAATGCTTTCAATGAATGAGTGCTGGTGAATGCTTTCAATGAATGAGTGCTGGTGAATGCATTCAATGAATGAGTGCTGGTGAATGCATTCAATGAATGAGTGCTGGTGAATGCTTTCAATGAATGAGTGCTGGTGAATGCATTCAATGAATGAGTGCTGGTGAATGCATTCAAATGTCACATAAAGTGCAGTCTGTCACGTTGCATCTCTATGGCTGACTTCACTAATATTATCACACCTTTATGTAAGCGATCATTGTAAATATTCTGCTAGAAATTATCGAAGGACTCAAAGCGACTTGAGAAAATTTTGAAAACCGTTCAACCTTTTAAAACTTGCAACAGTGAGCAGTTACTCTCTCTCTCTCTCTCTCTCTCTCTCTCTCTCTCTCTCTCTCTCTCTTCAGTGCACTGCCAAATGGCAGGTTCAAGGAACATATCCATACTCAAAGTCTGCTTTCTCGCTCCATAAGAGCACTCCTAGGATCAAGAAGTTAATCCCTTCACAAAGTCTATGCCTTTCCCATAAGTTATGTAACCTATAGCTTGGGAAAAGTATGGCTTCTGAGGTGGTTTCCCGTTGCCTTCCACATGCAACTAAACAGTTACATTATATGTTATTTTCAATGCGGTATTTTATGAAATGCCTTCGTCTAATTGCCATAAGTTAAACCAGCCGATGCTGGAGTGTTTGAAGGGGGTGGGGGCTGATAGCGCGGTCATGACGTGCAATAGGGGGGTGAGTGCCCCGCACTAATGCAGGGGCCCCGCAGTGTGCTGCAGAACTTCTGTTTATCCTCAATCAATCATCAGAAGGCTGTGAAGTGAAGTCAGATTGAACTCCGCTCCTGTTAAACGTTATCAACAATCACTCACTCTGCCCCTCCTTCCTCCTTCCTTCAAACCAGCTGACGTTAGTTCACTCAAAAATACTCCGAAAAGTTTGATTCAGCAAAATATTCAGTGTGTTTGCGAATTAAAATGAGCGTTTGTTCTCTGGCAGAAAGTAAGTTTTCGACAGGATTTGACATAAGAGTTCCAGTAGAAGCTAAAACTTAATTTATCATCTATCGTCATAATTATATAGCACAGGATATAGGCTACTGTTAGAAACAGACTGTATAAGATTCGAACAGCTGTCCTTCTGCTCATCAGGCACCAGTGCTAAGTCTCTGTCAGGCCTATGTCAGTAAAATTAAGCATGAGATGATTGAAGGTCAACCTTAAATCTGTTTAAATGTGTCTCTGCACTGTCAAAATGAAGCGATTGCTAATATTTATAGACTGAGAAAAATGAACAAAAAGTACACAAACATCAACAAGAAATAAAACTTTACAACTCGTGCGGTAAATCAAGTGTATTCATAAGCTCATTTCTGGCATGCGTTTACAGAACAAAATCATGCCCCTAAATCGGCAATTTCGATGAGAATATTTCGCTGAACTATCTGTTAGGCGCACTGTCGGGCTCATGGGAGTGCAGAGTGTAACTTATGTAACTCACAGAAATTACACGACTCGTTCAGCATCAGCGGCTTCTGATAGAACGCCGACAAACTCCTAATCCCGTCAAACTAACATCATTAAAACTTCTATTTGAAGTTTTAAAATTTAAATGCCATGTTCTCCATTCTTAATTTAATAATTAATTAGCTTGAATTCACATAGTGTTTTGCTGTGAGAATGAACAAAAATTACGTATGTTCACAAACTGGTATTGCATATTGAACTTCAGAAGTTTGGCATAAACCTTTTAATGCCTTGAAAATACGCCTATTGTGTATTTAATTTTGATGGAGTGACTATTCTTCTATTCATCGACGAAACTTTAGCATGTAACATAATTTTGCAGCAAGATAATGATTTTCAGAAAAGTTGTATGATCTATCAGAACTAAGTCAAACATAGAACTAAGTCAGATATAATCATATAAGTCGGATAAATAAACAAATAAACACTTTAGATTTTACCATATAAATCTTTTATCAATAAACACATAAATCCTTTAGAAATAATCAAATAAATCCTTTAGAAATACTCATATAAACCCTTAGATAGATATAAAGGGTTTATATGAATATAATAAGCATATAAACCCGTTTTCTTTAATTATAAAAGCCGTATACAAACCCGTTTTTTTTATTATTTCGCAGATAAAACCTTAAATACACTTTGACGCGGTACAAAAATAGCTCAGCAATTATAAACTCACAGTAAACTTTGCGAACGATTTTAAAATGTGAGTCAATTGGTTGGTTACTCTTTCAATTCACTTGAAAGCCTTTTAGGAATTCCCAAGCAGGTAGTTATCGACATCGCTGTCAGGGGAGGGACTGGAAACAAATTATCAGCAGACATTCAAGGAGATTACGATACAGAATGCGAGCAACGCTGGAGCTGTCTAAGGAAGTGGAATTTAGATTGCTAAATGTAAGCCAAACTAAAATTACGCTGCAATACGTCAAATTTTTATCATGCTATGCACTTTGTTTTGAATTGCTTTTAAGTATTTGGCGGTTATTTTTGAAAAGCGGAGAATGTACAACCACAACTCAATCACAAATTATACCTTTGCTGAATTTATTAACTTTACAGTTAATAAATTAGTTATAAATTACTTTACAACTGCACTGGCTGAAGCCAGTGGCGAAGTCGGTAAGACACTTGACCGCGGATCAGTATGTGCGGGATTCAAATCCTGGGTTCCCCCATCACTGACATCGCTTTCGAGTGAGGAACTGACGTTAACCTTAGCTTTGCTAACTTTACCAATTAATGCACTACAGTTAATGCGTAAAAAGCCTGTTTTCGTATATGGATATTCTATGGAGGGATCGTGTTAGAGTGGGTACGGATGGAATGCGAGCCGAGAGACTCCTGCTTCTCAGACAGGCTTGCTATCCATTTATCCACCCATCCAGCACTGAGTTTATACTCATGTGGTTACTAAATTACAATTAAAAGGTTGTCCAGAACAACAGAACAAGACTTATAAAGGGCAGTGTAAAGAAACACGTTCAATTTATTTAGCAACATATCGCACTTGGAATAGTCTTGGCTTCCTACGAATTGATCTAATTATCCAGACGCTGTTGCTTATTAGAGCCAGAGGCAGGCCGAGATTAGGTATGTTAGAAAAATTAAAGACCCACTCATATGTGGATTTGAAGAGGAAAGCGGAAGTCAGAGAAGAGTGGAGGCTTTATATACCATGTATCTGCCAGTAGGCGGTGCACTAAGAGAGAGATTGCTTATTAAGCCTGCCTCAAATAATTAAAGTTTTACATACTCCTGACATTGAAAGGGGCGCACAGGGACAAACACGTCCCTATAGATTGTAAAGAAAACTAACATACATCTTCGAAATTTTGTCAAATTATGTAAAAACCCATACTAAAGAGAATACTGTCTGCCATGATAAAAATACCCCCTCAGATGTGAAATGTAAGCCACTGCCCAACAGTAAGGACCCGAGTAACGAATTTATCAGTAACGTCGGTTGTAAATGTTTACGTCTGCAGCAAACAAGTCCGATAAACTGTGCAAATGTTGAGTGCACGACGGCGGGCCCACCCCGGCCTGAATCTGGTTAAGGGTTAATCGACCGGGTGACTTATAACAACTGACATTTGTCGCTGTCAGTTGTCAGTTTGTATCAAACAGCCGTCGACTGACGCAGCCTACTTTAAATAGCCTTCCTACTCTGGATCTACATGGGTTATTTAAAAATTAACTACTAATTGCCGAAGTTCGATAACTGCAAAGTTTTTATACAAGGTTAAATGACTTTCTTGCAAATCTCAGTTGTTGCCATGTGGGATTTTTTAAATGTCATTGTTTTTTTTAAAATCACCTTTAAGTACTCCGCCTAAAATGACTTGCATTACTTTGATTGCAGTTAGTGAATAATTGAACTACATTACTATGACTTACACTACTTTGATTGCTGTTAGTGAATGCATGTGAACTGTTAAATCTTTTGCGTTCTAAAGGATCAAGGCCCTACTATATTAATAAAAATGTTACACATCATACTTAAAATGATTGCATATATTGTATTGGATGGCACGCTTGCAATAGCTGCATGTAGAAGGTGCTTCTAAATATCTTTTAGCAGAGACTAATAACAAAATTGTAAAGCAAATTCTACAGGTAATTTTAAGTAAAATAACCTCTAATAATATTAGTAATAGTAATAATTGCATGTAAAATTATTATATAATTAACAATTTTCGTTAATCTTTGGTTGAGTCTAATCTGGTAAAGAGTAGAAAGATTATCTGAAACCAACACACTCCTTGTCCTTTTGTCTCACTCATAATTTTGTATGAATTGATCACCTAGTAATTTGTAAGTAATTAATTTAACACGTTGTATTACAATTTACTGACTATAGCTGACTGGGATAGTACCAAATAATTAAAGTTTAACTTGCAGTCATGAAAGCTAGTAGCCTTAGCCCATGTTGCTCTAATTGACTCGAGTCTTAAAAAACAGCCATTAATGACATGAAATCCAAAGGTATTGGATAAGATTTCCTAATCTGTAGATTACTCAACGACCTATCCGCTTTATCCAAGTATCTAGAAAATTATCTGAATAATCGTTACCTTTAATTTTGCAGTCATCCTCTGATGACCAGGGAATATTATCGCTGTAGGCGCTCTTCATCCACAAACGATGAGGAATTTTAATAAAAGACTTAACAACCTAAAAATGACTATAAACGAAAAAAACAGAGACCTAAGAAAAAATCGATTGCTATCTCTCTCTCTCTAGCGTTCTACCAAGAGGCAGGTCCAAAGTACATATTCCTACTCACATGCTGCCTTTCACGCTCAATAAAGAGTACACCGTCGATTAACGAGTTAATCCCTTCAAAAATGGCTATGCCTTATCCATATCTTAACATAGCCTATAGCTTGGGAATAATATGGCTTCTGATGTGATTTCTCGATGCCTTCATCAGTTCTATAATGGATTAACTGCCATTGAATCCTGGGGAAAAATTTCATGGTGAAATGTGTCCCGTCTATCATCCTAAGCTCCTGCTTTAGTCGCCTCTTACGTACGCGTGGAAGCTTGTTTGCAGTTGTCCAATTCATTAGTGGTCCAAACCACACCCGGGCTCAACACGGGAAGCGATTTCTATAATGCTATCAATATATAAGACTAACCTTTCCATATCTTTCTGCGAACACTCCAGTTAAAAGAGAATGGAAGACGATGATCGTCTCGTCTAAATCCCAGATAAACACTCTCTCAGCTTCACACACCTCCAACCCAGGCGACCGATTAAGCGTGTCTCTTCTATTCTTACCCTTACCGCGATTATTCTCTAAAACAAAATCAAATCAGTGCTTAAGTTTATAATAAAGATTTTTTCATGGATTCTAAATTATCATTATATACTGGAGTTTTAATTTGTTATATTTTGATTTATTTATACTATTCTCTGAAATAAAGTGAGTGCAGTGCTTAAGCTTGGAGACAGAATTTCGTTTAGAAGTTTAGAATGCAAGAGATTACAAATGAATTTTAAAGCCATGCAGAAATTTGCTTAATTCTGCTAACAATATTTTTGAAATATTTTAGCAACGTTTAGCAAAGTTAATTTTTAAATAGTGAGGTTACTTGCTTGTGTTGTGACAGAGTCAGTACACAGCATTTCTGAGTGAGTCAAAGGAAGCATTTAAAGATAACTTCAGAATGCAAAGGCAAACTACTTCAGACACTGTATTTGTCCCAAGTTAAAAGCTACATTGAAGGATTGAAAAAGGCATAGCCTTATCGGGATCGGTTGAATAGAACGGTTTATATCCGGGAATGGTCAAGAAGCTCGAGAAGGAAATATGATTAGAAATGTGTACCTTGGACCTGATATTTGACAGAACACTTTTAAAGACAGAGAAACCGAGAGCGGGGTTTAATTTTTAGGGACCCCATAATTATTT
Organism: Enchytraeus crypticus; assembly: GCA_905160935.1. Taxonomy (NCBI): domain Eukaryota; kingdom Metazoa; phylum Annelida; class Clitellata; order Enchytraeida; family Enchytraeidae; genus Enchytraeus; species Enchytraeus crypticus. Next base: position 3,065,449 of record CAJHZI010000713.1, read on the forward strand.
TACATTGCATAATTCGATTAGGAATAATTGATAAACATTAGATGTAAACTTCATACGCTGCTGAATTCTCTGAATTCATAAGGGAATAAAAATTCAGCTCACTTTTGCAATCATCCAGTGAAGGCCACGGTTTTCCATCTTTCCGATCTTCTTCCACTGACGACGAGGAATTTTCAAAAGCATCGCAGCCTGGAAAGCCATAAATGAAGAAATAAACTTAACACTGAATTGAATAGATTGCTATTAGTTGCATATTAGCGGAAAGGCTGTAAAGGCTGAACGTCGTTTCCTCATCTAGGGATGATGTCAGGGATGTCCCCGTTCCCACAGCCAGCACACATCGCTACAGATCAATTCACCCAGATCAATCTGCAAAAGAAATATGCTGAGGAGAAGTAAGGTCCTAAACCAAAGCCAGTCCGGTGATCAAAAATGGTCAGGGTAGATTGATTATGTTTACGGTGGGAAAAGGTTAGTCTAAAAGATTAGCGGAAAAGCTGTAGGCTACCATCAGGTCATGACTAAGGCTAAGAGGTTGAGTTGACATAAGTCCTTCGTTAGTCAACCGCTGAATGATAACTGAGAATTAAAATTGAGAATAAAAAGAAATAATACACATTTTATAATTTGTGATTTGATAAATTTCGGTAATGGCTGAGTATTATACAGGGTGGTCCAGAATAAATGAAACTACTTTGAAGGCTAATAAATTTGACACTTTTTATCCAAACGTCTTAATTGAAACATTAAATTAAAGACAATTCTCTTTTCTATTAATTTGCTAAATATCTAAGAGATACCATTACATATTTTTGAGAAATTATCATTAGTCACCGATATGTAATTTTCATGTCATATGATCGCCTGTATGATACGTATATGTAGAGATGTATGTGTGTAATGTATAAATAAATAATAATAAATAATAAAATAAAAGGATATATATGTATAAATATAAGCGTAAACTATACGATTAAGCAAATTGCAACCTATAAATAAGTAATGCTAATTTCTTATTTTTGAAAAGTAAAACTCGGTAACCAATTTACATAAAATTATTAACAATGGCATATAGGACGACACTTATGTCTTAAATGGTATATCATTCTTATGATTATTGTTGTAGTTACAATTCTAGATGACATACTATTTAAGTTTAAGGAATATTTATCAAGAAATTCGAAAAAACTAGACTTTATATGCAAATCAAAGAAGCCTGACAATCTCTCAACGCAACCATCAGCAGACAACTCAACTGCAACCATCAGCTTCTATAACAAATCAACCGTATAAGAAAGCGAACCTGTCTGCGGAAGTAGTTGATATTTCAGAGCGGATGCGGGATGTAGCCCGGAGCTGCAGGAAGCGGAGAAGTGCGAGTCAAGCGGAACGGAAGACGAGCGATAATAGAGTCCCTGTCCATCGTGATCCGGTGGGTAGGGAATCCCGGATGTTGAACTCAAGCAGGAATTGTAACACGTTGTCTGCAGAAAAAATTACATTAATTAAGATTATTAAATATTTATATAGTACTGGTTAAATAATTAAACAGTACAAGAGAGAGAGAGAGAGAGGGAGAGAGAGACAGAGAGAGAGAGAGAGAGAGAGACTCAATGTTTAATTCATTGACAATTACAGATTACAAATACAGATTCAACATAGTGTAGACCATAGTAAAACTATAAAAAAAAGTGCAGTTAAAATAAACACAGGTGTGCAGATGTGCTCAAGGCATAGTAATGACTAATGACTATTGCATAGTAATGACTATGACTCACTGGCTCCGGCTGGAGCCAGTGGCGAAGTCGGTAAGATACTCAACCGCGGATCTATAGATGCGGGTTCAAATCCTGGGCTCGCCCGTCACTGACATCGCTTTCGAGTGAGGAAACTGACGTTAACCTTAGCTTTTTAATCAAATAGCTACTAGCATATCGGCCACCAGTGAGGGCATATTCCTATCTTGCTTGCCACCGATAAAACATCTAATCACGTCAATTAACATAAGTTATTAGACTTTAGAAGTATAACATAATTAGGCTATAATATCGATCCAGACTTGAAATTAAGTTAATTAATCCCGGATGTTGAACTCAAGTAGGAATTGTAACACGTTGTCTGCAGAAAAAATTACATTAAAATAATGAAATATTTATATAGTACTAGTTAAATAGTTAAACAGTACAAGTAAAAAATTGTTAAATAGTTAATAGTTAAATAATCTTTAAATTAAGGAAGCTACAAACTTATGGTTATGAATATAAGTGGGACTAATTAATAGAATTAATTTGTTTAATTACCAAATCTATATTATATACTAGTTAACTTAATGAGTTGCTGGAATTAAAGACCCATTTACATCATGTATATTCAATTCTACAGGTACTTTCTTTTTTAGAATCTGCGTTGCCGCTATAATAGTCATTGAATTCTTATTTAAGGCGCTTGACATTTATGGATTAGCATTTGCATGCATTAGTTATTTAGTTTGCCGGAAAGCGAACGAACTTTTTATTATTATATTATTTTTATTGTTTATCACTATTAGTTTGTCAAATTATTGTTATGTTTCGTTGTGGAGTGAATTAAACAAATATTCTTCGCTTCTTTCCTTCTGAACACCGAAATTTGGAACTCTTTTCCACGGCACTAATATTCTACATTTCACTCCGGCTGTAAATTGAAGACTTTTTCTCAATACCTTGTATGATAATGGAATTATTTTCATATATATATATTGATAACATTAGTATAGAAAAATTATAAATTTTTTGATTATCATCTTAGATTTAACTAATATTTATTAATAATACTGTATTACAGAAGAATACATGCGAAAAGAATGTGAATCGATTTGCGGTGACATGTGATGGGGTACGTCCCTGAGATAATCCTTGTATGAGGAAATGGACGTTAAATATTTGTTATTATTATTAGTATTATTATTAGCTCTCATATTTCTCTATTTAACCCAGAACAATCAGAATGGAGGATTAGCTTGACCAGCGCTACCTCAGGCGTTCCCAATGTCGCCTTGAACCGATGAACCGGACGTTAAAGACTAAAGAGGCCTCCCGTATTGTATGCCTCCCGTGTGTGTAGGATTTCCTTTGTTTCTCGCTTGATTTCTATGTCAGCATATATTAGCGCCAATTCCTCAGCCGGCGTTTGTAATGTATTTGAGAACAAGTGGTTCGCACACGCCGTAACGTTTATAAATTGCGCCTCTCTTAGTGTCGAATTCACCACGGTTCTTATATCACTGGAGCGACCTATTCTCCATATCTGAAGCTTGTTTTGAGTTTGGATGAAATTGGGACGAGTAGGGGATTATAATACGAAGCCATCCCAATGCATGTGTACAAAGTAAAACAGATTCTACCTAGCTAAAACTATTTTATTTTAACTATTAAAGCATAGTCTAGTTAGCAGCGTAAAAATGGCATATTATTACGTATGAAGATATAATCCTACTACGTCTTACACAGAATTAATTAGTTTGTGGCTTAAATTTAAACGTTCATCCCGTATTCGAACCCACCAGACTTAATACATAACAATCCAGCTCATGCTGTTTGACTGCTTATCAATTGCAACAGCTAAGCTATCGAATAATACATGTGTATAACTGGTGCTGAAATACTTGTAATATGCTTCATCTCGTTTATTAATCCTCTGTGGGCGAATTGAATCGGCTGGTGAAATAAATATGCAGCTACCATTGACCTTAATGAACCCTTGCGTCCGTATGTCGAGAGATTTCGCGAAAATGGATATCCAGTTGTGCGAACACTAATGTACACAAAATACTGCATATAATTATATTGTAGGCGGTCTGCTGTATCTAACTTTTTATCCACTCTTATGCTACATGTAGGTCTATCAATCAATCATTCAAGAAGAATTTACCGTCCGCTTCCTCGCCATAAGCAATGTCAGGGACGTCTCTTGCAGACTCTACACAAACAGGCGCCAAAACACAACACGATGACGACTGAGAACACAGAGACCACAAGAGAAAGCTAGAATAAAACAGTGCAAGTCCATATTCCAAGGCAAGCGGGTCAAAATTTAGACCTATGACCTTAGTCTGAGACTTATTTCTGTACAGACATATCTATGAAAGTAATGAAATTGTAACATAACAATTTGTTACCAGCTTCATTGTCACTATGTTGGTTTCTACTGACTTTTGTTTAAATTAGTATATATTGCTCGAGGCTTTAGAAATGGCTATGGAGAACAATGGAGGTCATATGGATTGACACAATTACCAACGAAGAGTGCTAAATATGGTTGACATAAATACTAAATATACAATTGAACACTGCCATAAGAAATAGAAAGAAGAATTGGATGGGTCATATATTGAGTGGGAATTAATGTTTAATGAAAGAGGTAAATAAAGAAAGAATTGAATAGAAGAAGAGGAAAGGAAGACCGAGACTTGAGACTTTTCGATTACTTTATACTTAATTCGTATGTTGAAATGAAGAGAAAAGCGGAGGATAGAAATACGTGGAGGAATTGTATGCAACGGACCTGCCAGTAGGCAGTGAAATAAGAGAAAGATATCAATAATGATATAATGATGAAGTGTGGTATCGTGCTAGAAGTTATGATAAATTAATCTACAATAAGTACATCTAACCTGATTGTGAGTGCTTAACGACGCGCTCAGAGGCATAAAATTCTGATGTGAATTATAATCAGAAGAGGCGCCAGGTGTCGCTAGATCTGAATATTGCTGTAGGTGATGAAATCGTGAACCAAATTCAACGTCCGTTACTTCTCTGAGCATGTTTCCTATTACGCAATCTTGATAAACGTTCATGTGTTTGCCTGCAAATTAACAATTCATATCCATTAATTATTATTAAATTTCAATGAAATGTTACGAAAGTGTAGAAATTCGAACGCTAATAATGGAACTCTCTCTCTCTCTTACTTTTTTTTTCTCTCTCTCTCTATCTCTCTTGCTGAGTTTCTCTCTTTCTCACTTACTCACTCATTCAATCTCTCTCTCATTCTCTTTCTCCCCCTCTCTCTTCTCTCTCATTTGCTCAATCACTCACTCTATCTTTCTCTCTCTCTCTCATTCTCTCTCACTCTCTCCCTCGCGCACGGTCTCTCTTTCTTTTGGTAATATGTTGTCTATGGAAAGACCATGGCATATATATATATATATATATACATTTATATATTATTTCTTATCCTCTATTATCAGTTTTCCCTATTTCTACGTAGGAATGCAATTTTAACTAAACAAGAACCGAAGAATGTAAGAGGAAACCATCTCGAAAGTCATTTTTTCCAAATTAAAGGCTACGTTAAGGATTAAAAACGGCATAGCCTTTGGGATCAACGTTTTGATTAAACGAATCCTCTCAACGAGATTGAGAGAAAACATTGCGCAGAATTTGGACCAATTTACAGAATTTAGACCAACTTACAGAATTTAGACTAATTTATAGGATTTAGATCAATTTATATAATTTTGACCAATTTATAGACTTTAGACCAGTTTATGGAATTTGGATCATGTTTTTAGAATTAGGACATTTTATTACATTATTTTCAAAATTTGGACACATTTTTGACCAGCTATCAGAGCACAAAAAGGCTGGGAATGCAGTATTGAAATGAACAGATAGTGTAATGCTAACCATAATTTCATTTTGGATATCAGAACAGATACAGTCAATACAGCCCTGGTGGGTAGAAACCATTAGGTAATAAATAGTCTATTAATTGTCTAGTCCTGGTACCCATTCAATCACCCAACCAATACAAAATATCATCCATAGGCTCATTTTCTGACACTATCTGCCACAGTGTTCCTTCCATATTTACATTTCCCTTTCCATTACCCCACTTGACAAACAGTTTCACACATTCCCTAGCTGAATTTTATTTTACTATTCTAAAAGCATTACCGTAGTGCTATGTCATCAAGGCAACAAGTACTAAGAGCTAAACCAACGTTAGAAAGGGTATTCGGCTAATTAGTGCTTAGGCTCCAGACATTGGTGCAAAATGATTTAATCTTGACCCTAGTTAAATTGCGATTCATGAGAAGAAGGAGAAGAAGGAGAAGAAGAAGAAGAAAAAGAAGAAGAAAAAAAAAGAAGTAGCAGAAGAAGAACAAGAAGAAGAAGAAGTAGAAGTAGAAGAAGAAGAAGACGAAGAAGAAGAAAAATAAGCAGGAGATGATGATGATGATGATGATGATTATGATGATGATGATTATGATAATGATGAAGATATCGACGATGATGATGATGATTTAGATCATTTATATCCTACCCGTCTCAGGGCACTGGATGGATTCAGATTGGCCGACATCGTAGTCGGCTGCACCGCAGACAGAACTCTGCCAGCCAAACGAGCAGTGGTAGGACGGGTTGAAGAGTTGAAAGCTGGTCTGCATATCTCACTCACTCCCATCTGACGATCAACCTGAACGATGACAGACTCCGCTGAAGATAGAGAAAAGGCAGAGTGTTGATTAATACATAACCAAATACACATACAACCAGCTGACGATGTACGCGAGACACGCTCGTGGCAATTTCATGTCACGTTTAGCAGAGCATATCAGCAACAGCAAAAAGAAAATCAATAAAAAAATCTAAAGCAATGTCAGTTTAACGTCAGTGTTCTGCTCGATAGTGTGATAGTACCGGGGAAAGCACTGAATATGAACCCTGCACCTACTGATCCGCTGTTGAACAATTTGCTAACACGCCATCGACTGAGCCAAAGAGTAGGCATATTCATGTCACGAAGGAGCACTATGAAATCAACACTAAGTTAAAGATAAAAAAATTGACAGTATTCAAAACAGTGCAAAATAAATATCCAGAAAAATTCAAATGAGCTGAAGCGATCTGCAAAGACTCGCTGTTTCAAATCTGTAGACTTTCATCAAATATCTTTTGATGCAAGAAACAATTAAGTCACCGTGTAATAGATTTTATTACAACCAAAAGTAAAGTCAGCAATAAATGCTATACAGTGCACCAACTGTTTTGCGATATCCCATAACATGCATAACAGCTAGTAAAAAAGCTAATATTAACATCAGTTTCCTCACTCGAAAGCGATGTTAGTGACGGACGAGCCCAGGATTTGAACCCCGCACATACTAATCCGCGGTCAAATATCTTACCGACGTTGCCATTGGGTCCAGCTAATGCCTTAATAGCCAAAACTGAAAACTACATACACGTATATGATGGCCGTGAGCGTTTTGTATACAGGTTAAATTCTCTATCACCCTACATTTAATAGGATTAATTCTAAAGATGAGTGTAAGCAGGATAATTTACTAATTTCTCCCATTAACTTAATGATTCAATAAATATTGGCCAGAGATAAGGAATTAGGAAAGGCCAATTGCAACTGCCAGCGCAGTTTGAACAATTTTATATACCTAAGTAATAAATATCTAATTTTAGAGTTCAACACATTCAACATTTAAAATATGCACATTAAAATAGGCTTACCTTAATATCTGTTGTTTCGATTGGTTTATATGAAACGCCGAACTACGGACGATCGTTAGCTTCTACACTGCCCATATTTGACACTTGTAAATCATATATATTATATAATATATATCATATGATAAATAATAGTTATCCAAATGAAATCAATTACAGTACGTGCGAATGAGTATAAATACTAGAAGACTTAAAGTAACTCAATTATTCACTTTAATTCAAATTAATGAGCTTTTACAGACTTTAGGTGATTTGATATTAGCTATTATACCGTTACGGCTTTATACTAGAATGCTCTGAAAAGTGCAAATAAGTACAAAACAAAAATAAGAAAATATAAAATTAATAACAAATAAGTCAAAGATATAAAATTTATCTATATAATATCGATATTTACTTCTATACGAATTATCAGTAAATTCCAGTAGTTTAGACAATTTTACAGCAACTTCTGACACCAAGGCGCTCATCAACCGAATGCCCTTTCTAATTTTGGTATGTATCTTAGTGCTTCGTCGAATTTTAGCACACTTACAGTCCACTGTTGGTCTATTCCTCAGCAATAAGGAAAACGGGTAATAATCATAATTATTCTAAATAAATTAGTGTTAAACATACTAAATTAATTACACACGAATTAAACCTTACTTCTACGACTATTACTTTTACTACTAGCGCTTACAAACATCTATTTTTAGTAAACAATAATTTTATTACAAGCTTTCCTACCGTTTAAATTAACGCTTTAAAGTTTAAACTTTAAAGTTTAAAAATTAAAAAAAGTTTAAAGTTTAAACTCAAATCATCAAATTGAACTGAGTTAACTGCCAACTTTCTACTCTCTCTCGACGTCGTGAACTTATTTACAACTGAACTAAGCGTTGCTGAACAGCGGTGTGAGCGGGCTCTAGAACGCGTCTAGCTCATAATGCGCTGGTATGACCCGTTATATACAGTAAGACACGGAGAGGGGCTTGTGCTTCCGTGCCTGGTGAGAGGAGAGGAAAATAGGCTGTTAACTGATGCGATGGCTGAATAATTACAATTAAATATAGGCTGTAAATAGTAAAATTTCTAATATAATAATTATAATTATTTAAATAATAATAATTTTATTTGGAATTATTTATGTAATTAATTAAGTATGTAATTATGTAATTTATGCAATTAATTTAATTGTTTATATAATAACCAATTCGATGGCTGAAATGTTATTACAATTAAATATATATATTTATTACAATTTATAATATAATAACTGTCATTATTTAAATAATAATAATTTTGTCTGGAATCATTTATATAGAAATATAGTATATAGTATAAGAAATTGTACTTGTGTAAATTAACATTAGGCCTAAAGATTATGAAAATGCGCACGTTCGCACGCGAAAAATTGTACTAACAAATCGCACGTTGAGAATACAAATTTACAACAGTACAATAAAACACAAGAGTAAAGCACAATTATACAACTAATAAGCCTACCATAATACAACAACAACAATAAAAACAACAATAATAATAAATCTTGAAATATTTATACTCATTTTGATAATAAAACTATTCTAATACTGACTATGCTGATGATAATGATGATAACAACGATAATAAATTAAACTTAGTTGATTAATCGATATTTCATGCAATGAGACGCTTCTTTATATTATAGGCATCTAATTTTAAAGATAATTTAGTTGGGCCTAAATTAAGAAATAACATAACCTCGATACTAAAGCAAAATAAATTCAGTTCATTAATTTAGAACTCTAACGAGTGTCTAAAGTATAATTCTTAACATTTACTCCATTGTTTTGTTTCAGTCAACACAAACTGGAGAAATAAATTCAAATAGATTTCATAAGTTTCTCTTAACTGTGCTGTGCAGTGTAGATTTCGAAGTGTATTCGTTGCAATTTGTGGTATTATCTCGTATTATCTCAACTAGATAACACGAGATATTCCATGTTTGAAAATGTGACGAATATAGCGATAGCTTATCCATGACAAAAAGCTTATTTGTAACCAAATCAATGCAATATCGCTTTGAGCAGAAGATACATGTATTTTTAAATTTAATCTAATTTCTAATTGATTTCTTTTCTTGAAACCAAGCACACCCACAGCAGCTGCTGTGAGAATTGATCTAATCGTGACAGTAGACTTACCCTGCTGGGTTCATATTACGCAGTTCAGTAAAAATCATGACTCTTAAATTGTCAATCAGTAAAAAATTAAATGCTTAATTTTATACATGCCTAAATACACGTTTATAGATGTATTGATTGATTGATTTATTTGTTTATTTATTTATTTGTATATTACTTTATTTATATGGCACTTTTACATATTTATTTTTATTATTCATTTATTCATATTGTCATTCAGATATATTTACTCATAATAAACAAATATCCGTAGTGAAAAAATGTAATGTAACTACTTTTAATTTATTATCAATCCTTAATTCAGCTTCTTTTTTATAGAAAACTAAAAACACTGTGTACGTCAGTTGCCTGCACGAAATCAATAACGGGGATAGCATTGGATTTTAACCATGCACCTACTGATCCACTGTTGAAAAACTTGCCAACAAGCCAAGGTCTTAACCCAGGCTAATATTAGAATTCAGTTCCCACGACTCCAGTCCTCGTACTCAATCCACTGTGCTATCCGCCCTTTCCTACTGTTTACCCTCAATAATTAATGGCTTATAGTAAATTGAATGTTCTCATAAAGGAAAAAATCTCAGAGCATTCAGATTATCTATTGCTTTGCACGAAACACACGTGAGGCGTTGACAGCAAGATGATTGGACCACACATACTGTACGTGTAATTCTGCTACAGTCCTAGTACCAAGCTCATCTTGCACTCAGTGCCCTCAATCGTAGATAACGAAAACTGAACAAATGCAAAAACTACATTGAGGAGAGGCGCTACAGTGTATATAGTCATCGTACAAGATTTACATAAAATGGAGCACTTCTTATCTAATCCGTCTTTTCGAATTTACAAATTTGAATTCACGTGGCGTATTGAGAATTATTATTGGCCGCTCTATCTTTTCTATTATTTTCTCAGTGTACGAAGGGTAGATCCATGTTAATATAGGCCTACAGCTTTTCGATTAATTATATAGTGTGCTTTCTTTTCGTTTCCACTAAAGAGTGCTCTATCATATCGTTATCCTACTATAGCAAGTACGGGCAACAAGTATTTTTCTGAATATCAATTCAAATTGTTTTAATTCAGACACAAATTGGTTTACATAACAAAAAATAAAAAATCCGGGTATCTCTCGCTGATCCATTCCTGTGCATGACGAGATGCATGAGCCGGAGTACCATTCGGCTGAAGGATGAAACCATTTGGTAGAAGAGCATAGCAATCATCAAACAGCTCCTGAAGCAAAATATTGATGTAATACTGAGAGTTCAGCTTTACCTTCTCGTCAATGAAGTGCAATCTGCCCTTACCGTTGTAGCAAACGCCATTTTTAGGTAATAATGGGGGGTTGCTCTGCTGAAACTTGTATAACTGGCCAATCTATGTACCAAAATGGATGAAAATTGGCCACCCCATCAGAAATTAATCCTTTATTAATTGGTAAAAGTTTTATTTGAAAATATTAACAATACCCCGAGATATTCAAACTTTTTGCAGGTGTAACCTTTCTTTTTTACTCACCCTGTATCTGTTTTTGTTGATCTAGTTGTTTCCTGGAACACTGTATCATGTCAGTCATATACTATGGCGGCCATTGCAAAATATTGTTTAAAATAAAATAAATTATTTGTTATAATTCTATTTTTATTTGCTATAATTCTATATAATTCTATGCCAGCTGGATTAGACCGTTAGATCTCTTAATTTGTTGGCATGTGTTTGTTTGAACTTTCCCCGGCAACTTCAGGAAAGGAACCAGACTTTAAATTTTTTAGTGACTAACTGATAATCTTAAAAAAGTTTATTGTTTAGAATTTTAAACATTGTTTCAAAATTGATTCATAGCTATAACATAAATTTAAAACAGGCTGGAACCGCTGACGATGTCGGTAAGATACTCGACCGCGGATCAGTATGTGTTCAAATCCTGGGTTTCCCCGTCACTGACATCGCTTTGGAGTGAGGAAATTGACGTTAACATTAGCTTTTTTGCTTTATAACACCGTAACAACTTCAATATGTCAATGAATATCTTCTTGCCCTGCACTAACCAGCACATGTAACTTTATAAAGAGCTTACAAAGTTTAGCTTAAATTATGCCTGATAAATATTAGTACCACAACGGACTTTGAGAAGGGGGGTGGGCTTGGATTCGAGCCGATAGCCTTTTGCTTATCAGGCAAGCATTCTGTCCACTCTTGCAATTAACTATTACATTATCGTTACTATCTTTAAGGGGCACCCACAAATTTGTACACTAAAATAATAAATAGTGATTAAAATGAAGCAATTACGGTAAGTAAACATTACCAAAGTTGCTACCTAGCATAGCAAATGGAATAGAGCGCCCTAGAACTATGTAAGCCCAAGCAAAATTTACTGAGATCGTAACCGCACCAGATGCCCCTGCTGCATAAGATTGCATAAGGAGGATATATAAATCAAACATAACTTGACAAGTAAAGAGGTAGGCCTATAATAAATCATAAATAACAAACATTACGTAACGATGATTAAAGCAAGCGCCGGGACAGCGTCTCTGAGGGGATAAGGAGTCTCACCCCCCCCCCCCAAGAGCTAATTAAAATTTCTCCAGACTTGAATTTCGCAAACTCAGTCACGAAAAAATTCACCGACATCTATTCAGGTTGACAAAAGAATTAATTTTAAGCTATTAATAATAGCAAGTGATAACATATAGAGCATTTAGGCAATAAAGCATAGTAAGCAACTGGACTTTATAAATTGAATTATGATCATTTAAACATTTAGTAAGAAATGGAGCAGTTTTATAATTCATAAACAATCAAGCTTAAGAATAATTTCTTCTGATCCATAGATTAGGAGGCTGAGTGAAAAACCTTCACTGAGTGCTTGCTGAGGAACTTGTGTTTTCTAAAGTTAGCATAAATTTCTTCTCCCTAATCATTTTCTAAGGTGAGGCCACTAACATGACGAGAATGAGTAACATTGATTTATTATAGGTTTAGAAGATCCATTAAAGTGAACAAAAATCTATTGCCGAATGTAATTTTATAATGATAGGTACAAATCCATAAATAAATTGCCATGACGTGGACAACGAAAGCTGAAAATGAATTGCACAAGTAGTCACTCTTGACCTTAGTAAATAAATTCTGAGCAGCGGTTATGTCCAATGAATATATTAGTATTTAAAATCATAGTCCTAAGAATTTTTTAACAATTTCCTTTTAGTTTTACACAAGGAAGACATGTCTGCTGCTGCTTCTCAGCTAATCGTTCCTGCATGTGATTGTATTTAATTGATTTTTTTATTTCCATGATTATTAAAGTAATCGTTTTGCCTATATAAACTGCACAATGGCACAATCTTAAAAAGCCGACGTTAACGTCAGTTTATCTCTGGAAAGTGATATCAGTAACGGGAAAGCCAAAAATTTGAACACCGCAAAATACTTATCCGCGGAAGGACCAATATGCGCGTATTTTCTTCCAACATTATAAATATTTTGTTGCGGACGACTTTTGAAATTTATTTTGAGGTGTAAATATAAGGTCGCCTACATCAAACAACGATACAGAAATTGAAGCGTAAAATTTTACGGATTACCGTTACAACAATTTTGTGAGATAAGTTTTTTAAGCAGGATATTCATTTAGTGGGCTTTCATAGGCCCCCATGTAATAGTTAGTGGGCTGCTACAGTCCCATGTAATAGTTTGTGGGGTTCTACAGTCCCATGTAATAGTTTGTGGGGTGCTACAGTCCCATGTAATAGTTTGTGGGGTGCTACAGTCCCATGTAATAGTTTATGTGGTGCTACAACCTTCCACGTAATAGTTTGTGGGGTGCTACAACCTTCCACGTAATAGTTTGTGGGGTGTTACTGCCCCCACGTAACAGTTTATGGGGTGCTACAGCCCCATGTAACACAGTCCCATGTAACAGTTTATGGGGTGCCACTGCTCAACGTGATAATTGTCTTAAAACTATTTTCTGACATTGTCTTGTTACTATTTTCTGACATTGTCTTATTACTATTTTCTGAAAATTGTCTTATAACTATTTTCTGATGTTGTCGTGTAACTACTTTCTGATATTATCTTATAACTATTTTTTGATCATTTACAATCATTCTGAGGAAAGATCATGTAGACAATATAGTCAGCAACATTAAACAATTTAAACGTAAAAACGAGAAGTCGCAAGATGGCACTAGCCGTGCCAATCATTTGAAGTTTCTTTGTCTATAGCTAGTATTCCATATAACCAGTCGTTATAGCTTATAAGCCGAATTAATGCAAAATTGTTCAAAATGCTTCCGTTATATTCACTAGAGCGCTTGTGACATGGTGATTTTTTGATTGTAGCCGCTACTTCATTCTCAAATTCAGAATGAAGTATAGAATAAAAGAATTGGAAAAAGAAAAGTTGTTTTGGCAGTTGGATAAATATTTATCGTTCGTATTTAGACGTTTATTTCATAAAATACTTCCTTAATATCAATCGCTTAGGATAAATTTTATATATTTGAACAAATCTCTTCTCCTGGAATACATGGGATAATAAATTCTTAGGATATTATACAAGAATTTGGCTATTTTAACATTAATTTTATATTCACTTTACTTTATCGTAATTATCGCCTTGGACTTTGCCCAACAGCTACTGTTAAACAGTATTACATTCTTCCATTAGGCCCTACACATTAAAAATCATTATAACGGATTATGTCTCTAAGAATAAAGCGAGTTCATTCATTGGACGCTATCAATACGGCTTCAACTGATCCTGTGGATCGATCGTTCACGCAGGTAGGGTAGTGAAGACAGGAAGACGCGGGGTGAAAGATAAGGGTGTGGATTTAGCCCCACTATCTCAACCGGCTATTTCTATTGATTCTGACATCGAGGTTAACAGCGATTACATCAAATTGAACTGTGTGGTTTGTAATGAAGAGGGCACCCCAACCTCTACCATTCGTTGTGAATCGTGCGAATTGAGCCATCATCTCAGCTGCTGCGGTGTCGATGAACCCGATCATCACAAGGTGTTAAGATTCATAAATGTCATGGGGTTCACATGCAAGATTTGCAGAGATTACATGCTGCACGAGATTGTTCAGCTTAGAAAGGACCTTTCAAAGATTGAGGGAATGATCACGAATGAGGTCAGGACCGGTAAGTCATAAATGATCAAAGTACATAGAGGGTCTATCAACAAAACTCTGAATGAACTAAGCACAATGGAGTCCATAGCTACTCACAGCAGCCAATCTAATGCTGATCATCAAAATCAATCACAGATGGACTATGCTAGTGTAGTCAAGCTCGTTAATAAATCTGTGAAGGACGTAACCCTGAGACAGAGAAATATCATCGTCACTGGATTGAGGGAGAGCGAGGGGGTAGATGATGTGGAGCTCTTCAGCAGCTTGTGCGTTAATGAGTTTGAGGTGAAGCCTCACATCCTAAGAGAGGGCACCAGGCGCCTGGGAAAAGCTTCTGGTGTATATCCCAGAAAGCTGTTAGTGAGACTCTCGTCCGAATCTACGGCAATGGATTTAATAAACTATTCTAAAGTGCTCAGGCAGTCTAAGGATCCATATATAGCGGCCAAAGTTTTCTTAAATCGAGACCTTATGAAGGAGGAAGCCAAAATGGCGTTTGAGCGTAGAAAGGCTAGGAGGGAAAGGGTTGGCTCCTCTTCAGGATTTCCGGCTAGTAGTCACAATACGTCGGCGGTCACCAGCGTGGCCCCTGGCGCGGATTACCCATCCATGACTTTCGTTAATAGTACCAGGATAAATTCTGCTACAACATCCCCGGGCTATGTTAGGAATGGCTCTCACCCTTCCACATCATCCAAGGATGTTACATACAACAAATCGATCACTTCAAATTCTGTCACACCCAGAACGGCCCCTACTACATCTGATCCACTGCCCTCTACTACCCAGGCAAATGGTGCCTCAGTATCGTTCAAACTCAATGCTGCAGCTGATATATTCCATTCTGCTTCTAGCTTATCACCAGCTGGTGGTGAGAAATCATCTCACGCATGACTTAACAATGATGTTAGCGGATTTGTAAATACTGCAAATGAAAAGTTTGACATAGTCAGGTATAATTTATATTCAGATTCACATAGTATTCCGGGTACCTCTGTATTGCTAAATGAAAATGACAATTGTATCTCAATTTACTTTAAATGTCTATTTACTAATTTACGCAGCTTAAGTAGCAAGATTTCGGAGTTGAATCAAGTCATGTCTGTACAGAACGTCGATGTTGCTTGTTGTTGTGAAGCCTGGTTGGATGATACGATTCTTGACTCTATGATTATTGATAGTGATTTTTGTATCTTCAGGAAAGACAGAGAAAATAAAAGAGGTGGCGGTGTATGCATAATCTGTAGAAATTTGCATAATTGCCAATATTTTTTTATAAACGTGTTGATTTGCCTGCTCGCTATAGTACCCTTGAGATTGTGGCTATTGATATTATAACAGGTAGTAATAATGGAGTTAGACTGATTGTAGTTTATTATCCACCCGGGCAGTTGCATAATCCTTGCATTTGTCAGTTGGTAATATCAGCCTTTATGTATCTCAGTAACACTAATTGACCTATCTGTATAGCCGGCGACTTTAACCATCCTCTTATGGACTGGGTTAATAACTCTTCACCTAATAACAAAGTCTACATTGAGTTTTTAACTTATTTTACAAGTAACTCTTTTGTTCAATTAGTTAATTTTCCGACACGTGAAGAAAATCTACTCGACATTGTCCTCTCTGACAATCCGCAACAAATCACCAATATTAGATCTTGTTCACCAATAGGTTCAAGTGATCATTTGACTGTTTTATTTGACATTATTTTAAATACTAGTACGGATGTAGATGTTATTAGTGAATGTAATTCTGGTGAATTTTCTTTTAGTAATAATTTTACTAATTTTAAATATGAAAAAGCAGACTGGGCTATCATAAATGCCTCTTTATCTGCAATCAACTGGGTTGATATTTTTAATGATTGTGTGTCTGTCGACCAATGTTGGTCAATAATGTGTTCTAATCTTTATGATGTTTTTAACTCTTTCATCCCTAAAAAATTAGTCCTAAAGTGGTAAAACGAATCCGATCATCCAGTAGAAGAATCAAACACAAGCTTCCTTCAAAGAAAAGTAGGAGAGCACTAAATAGGAAACTAGCAGCTTGGCGTTCCTACAAAAATAGCCGCTGAAAAGATAATAGAGAAAATTTCAACAAAGCCGCCTCCAACTTAAAGAAAACGATATTTTAGGAAGATATTAATGAGGAAAATAAATTGATAGAAAGCAGCTGCTCACGTTTATTCTTTTCTTACATTAAACGTAAAACTTCAAGGAGAGAAGTTATCTCCCCTCTCATTAAGCAAAACTCAGACACCCTTGCCTACAGCGATCCAGAAAAAGCCTTGCTGCTAAATGAATATTTTTGCTCTCTATTCACTAATGATGATGGCTTTCTTCCTAAATTTTCTGTAGCAGAAGTTTTGGAAAGAAACTTCTCAAAAAACAGTGTCTTCTTCTCAGAATTTTCAGTGGAAAGTAAAATTAAAAAAATAAAAAATAATTGTTGCCAGGGGATTGATGGTTTAACTGCTCTTCGTATAAAAAATTCAGATATGTAATTGCTAAACCACTTTCAATGTTGTTCAACATTTCTATGAAAGCTGGTGAAATACCTGAAAAATGGAAGCGTTCTATTGCGACCCCAATTTTTAAAAAGGGCGATAAAAGTAATATAACAAATTATCGTCCCATTTCTCTAACCTCCATAATATGCAAATTAATGGAAAGTATTATTAAGGATGATCTACTCTGGTACCTAAGAAAAAATCATCTCATATCTCCTAAGCAATATCAACTTCTCCAAGGCTTTCGATTCCATAAGCCACAGTAAGTTACTATATAAACTGCTAGCCTATGGTGTGTCCGGTACTCTATTAAATTGGCTTTCGTCCTTTTTAACTGGCAGACTGCAGACTGTCAGAATAGGTAAATGCTATTCGGACTGATCTACCGTTCATAGCGGCGTTCCACAAGGCAGTGTACTGGGGCCCATCCTATTCACTACCTACAGTATATAAATGATTTAAGGTCCTGTTATCCTGAACTTTCCTCTCTATTCTTATTTGCTGATGATGCAAAGTGTTTCTCGACCATATATTCTTTCTCTGATTGTGGACTCTTTCAAAAGTCTCTCGATTGTATCTCTCGTTGGTCTAGCCTTTGGCAGCTTAGACTCGCTATAGAAAAGTGTGTGATAATCTCCTACTCTTTCCAAAAATTTGTACCTTTTAACTTTAATTATAATCTAAATTATGTTCCCTTATCTATAACTGAAGAAGTGACGGACCTGGGAGTCAGGTTTACACGCGATCTATCGTTCTCTACTCATATAAAAGATATTTGCAATAAAGCCAGAAAAAGGTCTTCAATAATCTTACACGGCTTCAAGTCTAAAAACCAGGTCACATTGTTTACAGCGTTCACAGTTTTTGTGCGTCCAATTCTCGATTACTGTTCCAGCCTTTGGTCTCCTTACAGAAAATGTGATATTGTCCTGATAGAATCAATCCAGAGACGATTCACGAAACGGCTCAGTGGCATGATGAGACTGCAGTATAAGGAGAGATTAAAATTGTTGGCTACTGAATCGCTAGAACAGCGAAGACTTAAATCCTACTTACGCATGTACTATAAAATCATCTCTGGATTGGTCGACCTACCTTTAGAAGAGTTTTTTGTTTTCAAAATAGGCGCCACCAGAAACAATGGTTTAAGTTTATATCTGAATAAATTCCATTTTAATGCTGAAAGGTACTTTTTCAAAAACCGATGCATTGATTGTTGGAATTCACTACCCCCAAGTATTGTAAACGCATCTAACTTAAACTCTTTTAAAAAGAGTTTAGACGGTATCGACCTTAGCAAATATTTGAAAAGTTACGGAACTATATTAAAAGCATTAACTCGTTATCTGTAAAGATTTCCTTCATATAGTTATTTTTTTTATTCTAAGTAATCTATTGTTTTTACCTATTTTAATATTGCCATTTATGACAACTGTGTGTAAAGTAATCTGTTTAATTTAAATTAAGTGCCTGCATTTTCACGTTTATGATATTCAATTGTGCAATATCCCAATCATTTTAATATTTGAACTTGCTAAATGTACCTTAGTGTACATTTTAATGTGATTACTTCCTTCTGCTTTTAAATTCGGAATATGTAAGTGCCACTTTTGGCCTTCATCTCCGTTTATGCGCTGATGCTGTTGTGTATAATTGTAAAGTCTATGTGTGTGACATGCGTATGATAAATAAATAATAATAAATAATAATAATAATAATAAAAGCGTATAGAAGAGTTAGCGCAGAGCACCTCACAACCACTAGAGTATGTGAGGTATCAGGGGAGTCTTCGCCAAATAAGCGACGACACAGCTTGCTTCACGAAATTCTCCGGGGGTACCGGAAAATAAAAGTCTGGGGGGTACCGCACTATAGTACAGTACCCCACTAAGTTTCGCTTCGAGTCACAAATCTCCTAATAGCGTAGGGGTAACGTCATAAAGTTTTAAATGACAGATCCTTAGGTGAATTGAACCCTCGTGGGTTCGAATCACAGCCACGCTGATCTGAGATTAAAATCTCGGACATTCACTGGACTGGTTATACGGAGAATGGTTTAAATTTCCTAACGGTTTAAGCATGTGGTATTAAAAGTGATTGATATCAACATAGTTTGATCATTTCACTATAATGTGTGTTTACTTTACTTTATAGGACAAAGGGGGAAAGACACTCCCTTGCGGTTGGCCCAATGGAGTTAACTCTAAAATAACTTTAATTGACCACTAGTCCAGTTACAGCAGAGTTAATTCTAACTTTTATTTTAATTCTTTATTCAGTTCTTCACAGCTCAACCATAACTCACATAGTCTCACATCTTTTCAACTCAGCTAAGCTCCAGCCTATTTAGCTCAACTCAATGTCGTTTACATAATAAATTAATAATACTCAGACAATTTTAGGTTTTAGCGAAATATTATATTTTATAACAGCTAAAAGTTAGCTTCAAATTTACGCAATAAATTTAATAAAATATTAGTCACTTGCACAAACGAAAATTGCAATAATCGCGAACAAACTACTGAACTCTATCTCTTCTCCCCAGTGCTCTTTAAAATAGTCGGTTTAAGGCATATATTTATAGCTAGAGTTTTCTGTAGTAATTATACTCCATAATATGAATATGCAAGGACTCCACATTAATCCAACGGTCAGTGACACTAAAAACGTTACGCCTTTATCACATAGCAATGTAGCCTCTGGCTTAAATAAATAAAGCTTCTGAGGTGATTATTCATATTATTTCTCAGTAACTACGTTTAATCTGTTTTTATGAAACACGTGCAGTTTCACGATTGGGGAACATACAAACTTTAGAAATCACTAGTAAAGCAACAACATTCAATGCCCTGAATTTTCGTATTCCTGCATGCCGATTGATTGATTCATATCCTACGATCAGATCATACGATCAGATTATATGATCACAGCAGATGATCAGATCATACGATCAGATCATATGATCAAATTATATGATCAGATCATACTGAACACGAATCATACGATCAAATCGTATGATCAAATCATACTATCAGATCATGTGATCAAATCATACTATACATGGGTCATATGATCAGATCATACAATCAGACCATACTATACACGGATCATACGACAAAATCATACGGTTAGATCATTCACAGTAACAGAGATCATGCGATCCTATGTAGGTTATCAAAACTGAAACTACAGGTGATAGATAAGAGTTGCAAATTAACCATAAAGTATTTGGTCCCGAATTATGATGCGTTTACTCAGAAAACTTCAATTTATAAATTACCACGCACCGATAAAAGTAAATATATTGCAAAATTATATAAGCAAATTACTATCCTTCGAATAGATATAAACGTAACAAGTTTATAATATTTACACAGAATGCAGAAAATATAGCTTATAATACAAATGTTGCTCTAAAATAAAATAAATAATGCAGACCAAATGAAAGAGAATGACGAGTAAAACAGCACATTGCACAATTATACATAAATAGGATTTCCTGTGTTGATAGCTTAGTATAGGCTTCAATTTGCATTTACGATGGTTTTAATTGCTTTAAGAGACATACCTGGCATCGCCAGGAAATATGGAACGATATTTTAAAAATTCTATTGATAAATTCAGTGATATTTTACATGAACATTTGAAAGTTGATGTATCGCTCGCATATATGCAATGGACCCAATATAAGAATATGCATCATGTGGAAGGCCGTATATACAAGAGATTAGCACAAATTACTTCATTTGACTTGAATATTCATAAGGTTTTCCATAAATTATGATCATCATAAGGCAATTACCGGCTTATGTATTCATGGCAATTGAGTAGAAACTGAATCAAAAATATAAAATTTCGGAAACGAATTAGGTAAAACCCTTAATCTCTTTTTAACAAGATAAACAAGAGCTTATATATCTAGCTATCTCTCCAGTCATACAATTATATATCTAGCAGTCTCTCCAGTCATACACTTACATATCACACTGTCTCTCCAGTCATACACTTATATATAGAGCTGTCTCTCCAGTCACACACTTATATATCTAGCAGTCTCTCCAGTCATACACTTATATATCGAGCTATCTCTCTAGTCATACACTTATATATCGAGCTATCTCTCTAGTCATACACTTATATATAGAGCTGTCTCTCCAGTCATACACTTATATATCGAGCTATCTAGAAGTCATACACTTATATATAGAGCTGTCTCTCCATTCATACACGTACATATCGAGCTATCTCTCTAGGCATACACTTATATATCGAGCTATCTCTCTAGGCATACACTTATATATCGAGCTATCTCTCTAGTCATACACTTATATATCGAGCTATCTCTCTAGTCATACACTTATATATCGAGCTATCTCTCTAGTCATACACTTATATATCTAG
Source organism: Enchytraeus crypticus (assembly GCA_905160935.1). Lineage (NCBI taxonomy): Eukaryota > Metazoa > Annelida > Clitellata > Enchytraeida > Enchytraeidae > Enchytraeus > Enchytraeus crypticus. The sequence continues at coordinate 3,087,188 of CAJHZI010000713.1, forward strand.
ATTAAACAATTCTTTTATGGCGGCGATGAAAGCTTTAGGCATATCGAGTTTTTTGAGATTGTCCAGACGTCTGGAGACAGCACTCCACACAGCCAGTCTGCTCAGCTCCTGCAGGGACTTGGGGTTACATATGTACTCGTTCATCAGACTCTTGACGTACTCTATCACGTCCTCAGGCATGCCGTCCTCCCTAGCCTGCACCAGGCCCTCCGTGATGTACCGGCAGGATTCCCCGGCCACGGGCGTGTCCATGAAGTACAGCAGCTGTAGCACCTGCATAACAAGCAATACAACAGCAGTAGCAACTACATATCAAGCAATACAACAGCTGTAGCACCTGCAGAACAAGCAATACAACAGCTGTAGCACGCACCTGTAGAACAAGCAATACAACAGTTGCAGCACATGCATATCAAGCAATACAACAGCTGTAGCACCTGCAGAACAAGCAATACAACAGCTGTAGAACATGCATATTAAGCATGAAATACAGTATCTGTAGTACATGCAGAACAAGCATGAAATACAAGAGCAGTAGCACCTGCATAGCAACCATGAAATACAGCAGCTGTAGAACATGCATATCAAGCATGAAATACAACAGCTGTAGCACCTGCAGAAAAAGCATGAAATACAAGAGCTGTAGCACCTGCATAGCAAGCATGAAATACAGCAGCTGCAGCACCTGCATATCAAGCATGAAATACAACAGTTGCAGCACCTGCAGAACAAGCATGAAATACAACAGCTGTAGCAACTGCATAGCAAGCATGAAATACAGCAGCTGCAGCACCTGCAGAACAAGCAATACAACAGCTCTAACACCTGCAGAACAAGCAATACAAGAGCTCTAGCACCTGCAGAACAAGCAATACAACAGCTGTAGCACCAGCAGAACAAGCAATACAAGAGCTGGAGCATCTGCAGAACAAGCAATACAACAGCTGCAGCACATGCATATCAAGCATGAAATACAACAGCTGTAGAACATGTATAGCAAGCATTAAATACAGCAGCTGTAGTACATGCATATCAAGTATGAAATACAGCAGCTGTAGCACCTGCATATCACAATGAAATACAACAGCTGCAGCACCTGCATATCAAGCATGAAATACAACAGTTACAGCACCTGCAGAACAAACATGAAATACAACAGCTGTAGAACATGCATATCAAGCAATAAAACAGCTGTAACACCTGCATATCAAGCAATACAACAGCTGTAGCACCTGCAGAACAAGCAATACAACAGCTGTAGAACCTGCAGTACAAGCGTGAAATACAACAGCTGTAGCACCTGCAGAACAAGCATGACATACAACAGCTGGAGCACCCGCATATCAAGAATAAAATAAAACAGTTGTAGCACAAACATATCACGTCAAAAGCAAACTTGTTTAGTCATAGTAGCATGACTGGTTACATGTTCAACTGCAGATCAGTAAGTGTCGAGTACAAATACAGTGTGCACCTCATCACTGGCACGCTTTCGAACCAGGAAACAAGTAGCAAGCATCACTACAAGAAGTGTCTGAATATAAATTTAGAAATTATTAATAATGGTTTCTGAATGTTCTAAAACTTGTATATGCACACGCTACAACTGAATATATATGCATAAATATTAAAATAGTATAAATACAATATCTAGGAAATTTATTTATGTAAATTAGTAATTATTACAATTCTAATGTTAGTCAAATTTGAAAAGCAACATAAATACAAATATAGATTTCGGAAATCTATTTAAGTAAATTAGTCAATTTTTACAACAATTTTTTAATGGTAGTCAAATTTGAAAGGGATATTGGATACAAACAGTGAAAGGGCAATCTCAGCACTATATATTCAAATTGCCATGTAGAACAAAATGCACGTACCGATTGCGAGAGTTAGATTTTGATTAGACAAAAGATTAAAAATCCAGTTGAATAGAGCTCAACTAATTTCTAGGTGTCTATATAATAATGTTTTAAAATGGTAGAATCTGAGACCAGTACCAGGTACAATATGAAGTAGAGTACGAATATTAAAAATAAATACATGTATTCATTTACTTATTTAATTACATGCTTACTTTTCAATTCTTTGACTGTTTATTTTGATTAAAAAATGCCTCATGGCGCAGTGGTAGAGTGATAGCCTCTCGAATGAGAAGCCACAGGTTTGAGACTACGTATACAGTGCGTAGCGACATGGGTTTTATCTTACGAAAGGCAAATAAAAACCTAGTCCAGTACACTTGGTGGTGATGGCTAGCCGACCTTACAGTTCCAATTCCTATCTAGATCCCTCCGTGTCGACCCTGAATAGGGATTAACGGCATGCTAAAAGGATGTTTTTTTATTGTCTATTTCGATACTATATACCTGACCGACATTCTTCCTCACACTGTGTTTTAAGGCTTTAGTTTTATTGTTTAAAATTATTAATGGCGCTATTTTACGAACTATAGAGATAGTAAAACTCATCTATTAGTATCAATCCCTCCTGTTGCTGCTAATAATATATAAATACCTTTAGAAAGGCAAGACTCTTAAGACTATACTAAATCACAATTAACAAGAAATGGAAGATAACACAAGCTGGCAGACTGGTATTAGAAATTAATTTTATTAACCAGATATAATGATTAACTGCACAAATAAAGTTCTAAATTGCTATTTTATTTAGATCAGCTCAATTTACCTGCGAAGCATTGTCCGACTGCCTCCATCGCCGGAAGGCGAACAGACCTCCCATTATTTTGAGCAGCTCAGAAAAATACAAGTCCACTGGTCGAACACCGTAAGTTGTTCTTTGGTTAGGATCAGCTCCGAAGTAGAGTAGCATCCTACACATGCACGAGAGATCCGCGTGCATGTGTCCCATAGCGTGCTGCATGGCCATTGTACGCATCAGCACATGGAGGGGCGTTTCTCCCCTACTGTCAATCAAATTTGGATCCGCCCCAGCTTCAAGAAGCTCCAGGCAGATTCTATCCAGATATTCCATAACGTGGGGTCTCCATGTGTCACAGGTTTGAAGGCAGGAGAAGTACGCATCTAAAGCAGACGTATAGTACGATTCACGTCCAAATGCAGTGCCTGTCTGAGCAAGAATATCCATATCTTCAGACTCTGTCTTGTTAAACTTCATTGCTAATTTATGCTCATCAAAATTTAGATGCGCTTTGGCTTTTATCAACAATTCCAGAGAACGAATATGATAGAACGGAATCTGCGTTGGATTTGTGTCTTTCTCCAGAATAAGAGCAAGAATGAGACTGTGAAGCGGAAAGGTTCCTAACGGTAACGAAGTGTTTACGTCGAATCCTCTTTCAATCAATAGTGCCGTCACTTCATCGAGCTTCTCGTTTCGTTTGTGCGGCTCAGCCATACTTCTAGCTACAGTCAGCTGATGAAATCCCGACGAATACTGATAAACAAAGTGATACGGATTAAGTCCGTTCAGCGCAGCGGAAACATCTATGCCATAGTCGAGCAGCAGCCTCATGTAATCGGGTCGCTTTTCTCGTAGTGCCTGCTTAAAGGCCATCTCAACATCTTTCTTCTGCGGCTCCATGGATAATATTAGCTTGAATGCAGCCAGCGAGTTACATTCCATCGTGTATTCCAAATCACTTTTCTTTCCGCCTGCTGCATGATGAGCAAGTAGAAATCTGACACATCCGACGTGGTTGGCGATTGCCGCAATGTCCAATGGTGACGTATCGTCATCCGGATGTTTGGATAACTCATCTAACACTCGACTGTACAGACAAATTAGATTTATATCAGCAATTCGCCCATTTCCTTTCTTCACGTAGTGCTGAATGGTATTCAACTCAGGCCAGGCAGACCATCGACACAGCTTAGAAACAGCTTGAGCACTGTAGACAAGTTTTACAATCCCTACGTTACCAACGATACATGCCAAATGTAGATAGCTTAATCTATTGTCATCTTCCAAGCTGCAATCAGATAGTATGTTCTCCTTTACCTTATAATTACTTAATGAGAGAAGAAGAGAGGTGCCTTCGAAGTTATTCGCCAGAATAGCATGGTGTATCAGATCTAAACCATTTTCGTCTTGTGTTTTGATGGATTCACCAGGACAATGTGACAGAAGATCCTTCATAAAATCCACAGGCACTGCATCGTAAATAGCCGTTAAGAGACTGTCCATTTCAGTAAGAAATTTACTGTGCTAATCCGTTCAATAGGTAATTCAATTAAATATCTCAAAATCTGCTGTATTTATGACTTTTTTAAAGTTATATACTCTACAACATACATACATGCACATAAGATTATAAACTCTTTCCAACTATAGATACCACGAATGAATTCCAAGTGTTCCATGAGAATGTGCTAACCATAACCAATTCCAGTAAACTCACCAATAATAACACAAATACACAAGTTAGTAAGGATTATTATTAACCTGTGTTTAATATTATTTGTTATTATTAGTAGTAGTGGTAATATAAAATAACATTTCGATATAGTATTAGGTTGAGCTATTTAATCAGTGATGAAATTGGAAAATTCAGCAGCCATATAACTAGAATTCAATCGAAACCGAAAACACCATATTGAAGAAGAGATTAGATATTAAATGATGCCAGTCTTGCGCTTGTGTTTATAAATATAACAGAAAAGAGTGCTAGGATTAAACTCTAAACAATCTAATTTTACTATTAAATTACTATCAAGTCTTTTCAAAAGACTTTAGAACTCTATGCAGAATTGTAAATTTAGAATTGAATTACCAATCTTTAATCGAAGTAACGTTACGCAATATGAAACAAAATGTCTATAACAATTTTTGTAGAAGCGCTCTAGTGTAAGATTGTTTAGTTATTGCACTTGTATTTTGTATTCTGCACTGTTTCGTTCTTTTACGACACTTGTTAAATTTCTTAGTTGTCCAATCGACGAATTAAAGATCTTCATTACCACTCAAAATGCGTTTTAAATACAAATCTTACCATTAAAATTCCGAAAAATATAAACTAGTCACTTTTAAATTTACGAATAAATCAGTAAATTACGAGAAATCGAGGATTTCGCAACAAAATCGATTAATTCGTTAAAACATAAGACGCCTCAGAACAAATCATAACACAACCGACCTTGACTTTGAGCTACATAAACAAGAGGTAACCATTCATAAAAATGGTTTTATCAAACCATATTATTTCAAACCATTCTAGTAGCACAATTAACAATGAATAGAAGCTCATCTCTTCTATAGCTTGTATGACAAATTCTTGTGTCTTATTCACTTGCATTATAAGAAATCCATAACAAAATTTAACGAGATGACAATTTAAGATATCTTGAAAATTCAAAGCTTCTGGGTTTTTCTACAATGTGGTAGCGTGGTGTCCTTGATAAATGACTTGGACTGCAGCTGTTGTAGAGCAGAAAGTCTTATCTACAGTAAAGTTACACACGAATCACGAGCTATTCACGCGACCAGCACGCACGTACGACGGTCTCTTTGTGAAACATTGCAAGTATAAAACGGGGATTTTCAGACGCAAATTAACTAACTCTAGCTAAAGAATCGATAGTTTTTTGCTGTAATATAAACGGCCTTTAATATCTAACTTTGATTGACATACTTTTTATATTTGTCTTTGATTTATCTTTGTCTTTTTTGTCAAATTTGTCTTTGAGACCTCCTTTAACATGTCATGTTGTTGGGAGGAGAATGATTGCTATTGTAGGTCGCTGTAACTTCGGTGCCGCTGTAAGAAATCGTTCGAACAACTTCCATTAATAACCATATAAAAGTAGGCCTAGGGCCTATATAGATCTTCGATAGAACTAGTTAGATCAAGTTAGAACTATCTATACCAATTGACTAATTATAAGCTTCTTAAAATTAATTGAAATATATATGAGGCCTATTAAAAATGCAATTTAAGAAAATTAAATAGATATATGTAGAAGAGTTCAGTAACGTAGACCGTAGATCGTAGACCTACGCTCCTATTTCTTTCATGAACATCTCTCTCTCCCTCTCTCTCTCTCTCTCTCTCTCTCTCTCTCTTCAGTGCACTGTCAAGTGGCAGATTCAAGGTACATATTCATACTAAAAATCTGATTTCTTGCTTCATAGAGCACTTCTTAGAATAGGGCTTAGATGATTAGATAAACAACTTAATCCCTTCAAAAAGTTTATGCCTTGTCCATACCTTATATAGCCTAAAGCTTGGGAAAAGTATGGCTGCTGAGTTGGTTTCCCGTTGCCTTCCTTAGTTGGGTGGATTAGCTACCATTTACTTCTGGGGGGAAATATTTCATGGTGAGTTGGGTCCCCTCTTGCCATCCTCAGCTCCTATCTTTAGTCGCCTCTTAGTCTCTTACGTACACGCAGGAGATTGTTTGCGGTTGCCCTATTCATGGGGAGTAGATATGGCGTAACGGTTAGAGTGTTGGCCTCGGATACAAGTGGCCTGGGTTCAAAGCCCAGGTCAGTCAACAAATGATGGATATCCCCTTGGGCCCATGGAAGGTTAATCTTGTATCGGAGCTTGCTGCCGATTGGCGCCATCAATAGCAAAGATATAATTAACCATGGAATGGATAATAATAATAACCTGCCAGGAAGCTGTAAAGCGGTCTCGAAAACCGAACACACGGCCATGGCACCGCTATAGAAAATGTCGGAGATTATCATTCTGCAGTGGTCCAACCACACCCGAGCACAGCACTCAAGTACTTATGTACTATTTAAGTTTATATTTGTTTATTGTCTACAGTGTCCTTTAAGAAAATTTTAATCTTTTGTTATCTGTAGGCTATACATATTTTTGCCATTGTGTTTATATTTGCAATGTCCAATGTCTATGTAGGCCTACTGTATTGCCTACATTTATGTCTGAAATAAACGAGTGATGATGATGATGATAATTATAATGATGATGATGAAGCATGATGATGATGATGATTATTATGATGAGGATGATGATGATATTACATTTTTGTAATATATCAACGCGGATGAAAAATCACTTGAATGTATCGCATTGTTAGAGACTATAATACATTCATTTAATTTTCTTTTCATTCGATTTAATTATCTTTGATTGATGTGTCATGTTCCAGATTTTGTATTTGCATCACTTATCAGATCTAATTATGAGTTGTTTTTAGTAAAATTATGATCAATTGGACTTTTTAGTAGTTTGTTGCATTATCTAAATCTATATCACGAATCCTTGATTTGTCAGAGCATTAATTCATGGAGCGGTGTTTTTAAGTGATGCCACAGATGTCTAATGTTTATATTACGCCACATTGAGAACTTTCATAGAACTCTGATAGAGAACTCTCATTGAGAACTCTCAGAGAACTCTGATTGAGAACTCTCATAGAGAACTCTGATTTAGAACTCTCAAAGAGAACTCTAATACAGAACTCTCAAAGAGAACTCTGATATAGAACTCTGATAGAGAACTCTGATAGAGAACTCTGATAGAGAACTCTCAGAGAACTCTGATATAGAACTCTGATTGAGAACTCTCAGAGAACTCTTATAGAGAACTCTTATAGAGAATTCTCAGAGAACTGTCATAGAACTCTGAGAGAACTCTGTTAGAGAGCGCTCATAGAGAATTCTCATAGAGAACTCTGATAGAGAACTGTAAGAGAACTCTGATAGAGAATTCTCAGAGAACTCTGATAGAGAACTCTCATCGAGAACTCTGATATAGAACTCTGATAGAGAACTCTAATAAAGGACTCTCATAGAATCCTCAGAGAACTCTAGTAGAGAACTCCCATAAAGAACTCTAAGAGAACTCTTGTAGAGAACTCTTGTAGAGAACTCTGATAGAGAACTCTGATAGAGAACTCTGATAGAGAACTCTGATAGAGAACTCTAATAGAGAACTCTCATTGCGAACTCTGATGGAGGACTCTCTAATAGAACACTGACACAATGGATACCTGTTTAGGCTTATCGAGTAAATAGCTGCATAGATGGGTTGAATAAGTTACATTTACAACATGTGCTGGATGGCAATATGTAGCTCTTGTCACGTCAGATATGGAAACTGTTGATAGAGAATTGACAAAGATTTTCGATATGACATGTACAGTTGATTCTTGAAATATAGGATAATGTTTTCATTGCTCTGTCTCGATAATATCAAAATTTCTTCAGTTCATAGTAAACTTATTAAAATAAACCAGCTAATATTTACACAATTTGAAGTGAAACCATTTCAAACGAAATAAACTGAAGTCTACTTAGATTACATTAAATCAAATTAGACAATTTAGCTTATAAAACACACCAGTAAAACCAAGTAAAACCAAGTCAAATTAAAATCAGTTCAAATTGAACAACAGTACAATAAACCCGCTTGAAAAGACTTCACGAATAAGAATATCAATATACTATATAGCACCAATTTAATTTAAAATAACCATAGGCCTATATCATATAAAATCAGCTCAAGTTTTAAATTATATCCAATTCAGTTTATAAAATTAATTATTAATGCAGCTTTAAAGGTCGTTAACTTCTTCTAGTATTATTTAATCTTCATTACAGTTTATTATTTCTGAATCTACATTCTGATCTTCTTCATTCAGTGGTAGAACCTCTGGATTAGGACTGCGGTTCTGAGGAATTGAATTACGACTTCTATCAGTCAGGTTCTGATATGACTTCTTATTTATCCGTTCAGTATCTGTCAGGTTACTCTTTAGAGTTATTACAGAGTACCTGAAATGAGCAAACAAGATATTTTGGATGTCAAATCGTAAAAATGCATAAACGCTTGAAGTTTCAGAATCAACTGTATCATTTATACCAGAGAGAGAGAGAGAGAGAGAGAGAGAGAGAGAGAGAGAGAGAGAGAGAGAGAGAAAGAGAAACTTTATATGTCGAAATTATACAGGAAGGCACACATATACTAGGCATACAAGAAGATGCTTTTAGTATTCTATCAACAACTATGTGACGATACAGCACTTCAAACGAAATAAACGAATAGGAAAATTGGATGTCTAATTAATTATAAGAACATTGCAGTATAATTAAATTAAGAGTGGACTTTTAAAGCCACTATAGATCGTTGTTTACCACACGTTCTTAAGTCAGAGACAATCTAAAAACGTGAATGGTTTCATCATATAAGATAATTTATGCAATTTTTATACAACTAAAGGTAGTATGGGCCTAAAATTACTCCGGAACATTTGTGCAGGTATTATATCAATATTACATCACAACCCTCGAAGTTAAATGGCTGCACCCAAGACCCAATCAGTAAGGTTTCTCATTGCGGGCCGGTATGTGTGGGGATTCAAATCATGGGTTGGGCCGCCCCTGACATTCATTCTAGGCATGAATCTGATGTTATTATTGGCCTACCATGATTGTTATCATAGGCATACTATGCTGTATAGTACAGCATAGTATGCTGTATAGTATGGAAAACCATACCAGTGCATACTATGCTTTACTGCGGCAAACCATACCAGTGCATACTATGCTTTACTGCGGCAAACCATACCAGTGCATACTATGCTTTACTGCGGCAAACCATACCAGTGCATGCTATGTTGTACTATGGCAAACCACACCTGTGCATACTATGCTATACTATGGCAAACCATACCAGTGCATATTATGCTGTACTATGGCAAATCACACCAGTGCATACTATGCGGTACTATGGCAAACCATACCAGTGCATACTATGCTGTACTATGACAAACCGTACCAATGCATATTATGTTGTACTATGGCAAACCATACCAGTGCATACTATGCTGTGGCAAACCATACCAGTGCATGTTATGATGTGCTGTGACAAAAACCGTTACAGTGCATAGTGCATACTATACTGTAGGCTACTATTGTAAACCGTACCAGTGCTTACTACGCTATACTATGACATTTTCATGTCTGCTAATGTAAGGTATTTAACGATACATTACGATTATTAACTCTAGAAAGATGCATACCTTTTTAAACAGACAGTCGCTGTGCATACTATCACCGTACAGAGAATGGCCGCCAGTGAAATTATCATCAGAATCAGTGCGACTAGTATTAACAGAAAACAAAGCATGGACTACAGATATAAACAAAAATGGCACAATCAATTTTTTTACTTCAGTTGAAATAGGAACAAAGTAGTAACTAAAGCCTAAAGGTTTTTTAAATAATTAAACTAATTTAGCTCTTTCAGTTAAAATCGATCAGAGCTTGTTTGGTTCTGGTTTACTGTCCCGTTTTGTGGGTTAGAATAACCGCGGCTGTTTGAATGATTATAAGACGTCTTAACCCGTAGATTTAATAGAATGAAGGATTCCATATCAGGTTTGGACAGAGGCAAAACTGACTTAAGTGGTTTAGCAGTCACAATTTATAGTGAAATGATCATCCAAGGTGATATAGAGTAGTTTCAGTGCAGCTCTTACTATTAACTTTTAAAAGCCGTGTAAGCCATATTTAAATCTTCCAATTAATGTAGTCAATTAATCATTTTTACCAATCCAACGGATGTTCAAGTTGTTTCATTTCTTGTTTGAGAGATGGAAGCGATAGTCGTTAATAACCAATATAGAAGAGAATTTAGATAAATATAGCATTACATTACCTTCATTGTAATTTATTTTTGAGGGTATCGGATCTTCAGTGGCCGTTAAAAAGTCTGGTAATTCTGAAATAATAATAAGGGGAATACCTTATTTACAAGAACCTGAGCATCAATAGACTTCAATTAAGATGAAGAATTTTTGCATAAATTAAATAATGTAGTATATGATGAATATTTGCACGAAATAAAAAATGTGTGTACTTATTAAAACTCTAGATATTTTATTAAGCCACTCAGCAAATTCTATTTAAATTATTCTAGTTAGCGTTATGTAATTGTAATTCAAATTAAGTAGCGTTTTTAATGTGCCAATTATAATTAATCAGCTATTGAATATAATTCTAAGCTTAATTCATGTAATTTCTTTTTCAACTAATTCATCCAATCTCTGCTAAACACTGACTATAGGCATATTCTAAGCGTTGACCCCGTAGCCTAATCAGTTAGATACTCGACAGAGAATCGGTGGGTGCAGGATTAAAATCCAGTGCCTCTAGCGTCACTAACATGATTTCAACAAAGTGAAAAGATATCGGCTATGAATTTAGTCTAATTTAGGCATATATGTGATTGTATGACCACTAAATTAATCGATTGATTTATAAATATTAACTATGCGTTCGCTGGATCAGTTTCCCATCACATTGGTAAATTGTTGATGCTCACAGTTCAGTATCATCTTATTGGTTGACTGATTTGTTGATTGTTTGATGGACTAAACATTTTAACTATCTGACTTACGGAGCAATTTGCATCGACTGAATGGCCTAATGGATAGCAAGTTTTCACTAGAAACAAGAGGTCATCGATTCGAATCACAACCGGTTCATCTCCAACAGTGTCCCTTATGATATGAAAACAGACTTTAAGCCTGGCTTTATGGCTTTATCTTGCCATTGTTCATCTACACATCTAGGTATCACGTAAGTTGATTGATTGATTAATTGTTTGATAAATAAGACCACTATAACTTATGACGCTGTCGCCCATTACAGCGGTCCACTGTTTGTCCACATATCTAGGACTTTCTAGGTAAACTGATTGGTTGATTGATTGATTGATAAATAAGACCATGTCGCAGTCGCCCAAAACACCGGTCCACTGTTCATCCACACACAAAGGTATCAAATAAATTGATTGATTAATTGATTGATAAATAAGACCACTATGACCTATGGCGCAGTCACCTAATACACCGGTCCACTGTTCATTCACCTATCTAGGTATCACATAAATTGATTGATTGATTGATAAATAAGATCAATATGACCTATGACGCCCATAACGCCTCCCAACTGTTCGTCCACACATTGATATCACATAAACTGATTGGCTTATTGATTGATTGATAAACAGGACCAATATGATCTATGAAGCAGATCGCCCTATACACCGATCCACTCTTCGCCCACACATTAGTATCAAATAAATAAATTGATTGATTAATTGATTGATAAATAAGACCGATATCACCTATGTCGCAGTCGCCCAAAACACCGGTCCACTGTTGGTCCACACACCTCAGGTACCACGCTCGTCTCGAAGTGTAGCAGCCTATCACAGCCTCGTCCATATCACGCCTCATCCAGGCGCCCTCTGGGGGAACGAGGTTCTCACACCCCACAGCTGAAAATAACGTATTATCTATGCTATTTTGAAAATAATGTAACATTTAGTCTGCTTTAAAGACTATTACATAATAATAATAATAATAATAATAATAATAATAATAATAAGTGCTCCACCTTCTACCTCAGTCAGTAACCAGAAATCATGGGACCGTCTTATAGTGGATCGGATTTATACCAGTCTGTTAGAATCCCAGTCCAATGCAGTAGACAGAGCACGACTCCTAGCTGTGTCAACCAAAAGAAGCAGCGACTGGCTTCACGCTCTCCCTGTTGCTTCTTGTGGGCTTCTTTTAGACAATGAGGCGATTCGAGTAGCCGTTAGTTTTCGTTTAGGGGTGAAAACTTGCGTGCCTCACATGTGCCCCTGCGGTCATGAAGTCGACGCTTTAGGTCTCCACGGCCTCTCCTGCAAACGAAGTTCAGGTAGAATGTCTCGCCATCACAATTTAAATGACTTAATATGGCGAGCACTTTCAAGAGCAGGCATCCCTTCCTCTAAGGAACCAAGTGGGTTGTCCAGATCAGACGGCAAGCGTCCGGACGGCTTGACTTTAGTGCCCTGGTGCAACGGTAAATGTGCCGTATGGGACGTCACGGTCATTGACACTATGGCAAACTCCTACCTGAATACGACTTCAGTCACAGCCGGTGAAGCTGCTGTTCATGCCGCCTCTAGGAAGTTGGATAAATACCGTGATCTGTCCTTAGGATATGAAGTTGTTCCGGTGGCCATTGAAACCACGGGCCCAATGAATCCCGAAGGAGCTGAGTTTATTAATGGCATAGGCAGACTTATTGCAGAGCAAACCGGCGATAAGCGAGAGACATCTTTTCTTTGGCAAAGGCTTTCCATGACTTTGCAAAGATTTAATGCAGTCTGCTTCAACAATTCTTTTAAGCCGTTTGATGACCTCGAGTAGCCGGGCGGCGATTCAGCACGTATTGCTTTTTATCAAACCTCAGGTTCTTTACGCCCGGGTAAAAAAATTTTTTATTAAAAAATAATAATAATTATAATAATAATAATAACAATAATAATTTGGCTATTCAGCACTTATTTCTTGAATCGTTTTTATCAAACCCCAGGTTCTTTACACCAAGGTAAATTAAAAAAAAACAAAAAAAAAACAATAATAATAATAATAATAATAATAATAATAATAGGGCCTAATAAACGTTTAAAGTCCTTTTCCTCATCCAAGGATGATATCAAAGAAGGGTTAGCAGCAATAATTAAAATATTCCGATTAATCTTCCGATGGCAATTTCTTTCTAAGTTTATGACATCGTTGAACGTTGGACATTCTTTTTCCCAGATTTCCTTCTGGATGAGTATCTAGCCGTGAACCTGACATTTAATGTCTTGCATAAAAGTTACAACAGTTTGTCTTAAGATCTTTCAATATTGTAAACGAATCTTGTTTATCTATGAATATTGCTAAATTTAAAAAATGTCTCTTAATTTAATAAATAGTACTAAATTTAATCGTCAATATATATATATATATATATATATATATATATATATAGATATATATATATATATATATATAGATATATATATATAGATATATATATATATATATATATATATCTATATATATATATATAGATATATATATATAGATATATATATATATATATATAATATAGATATATATATATAGATATATATATATAATATATATCTATATATAAGATAGATATATATATCTATATATATATATATATCTATATATATATATATAGATATATATCTATATATATATATATCTATATATATATATCCTATATATATATATCTATATCTATATATAATATATCTATATATATATATATATAATATATACTATATAGATATATATATATCTATAGATATATATCTATATATTATATATATAATCTATATTATATATAATATTATTATAGATATATGTATATATTATATATATATGATCTATATATATAATTATATATATATATATATATTAAGATATGTATATATATATATATATATATATATATATATAATCCCCTTGTTGTGTCCTGATTGATTGGAGAATAAACCGACCGGTGACTGCCACGCGTCGTAGAAGGCGACTAAAGCACTAGGATCCAAACCAACGTCAGAAAGGGGTTTCGGTTGGTGAGCGCCTAGGCTCCAGAAATTGCAACAATATTGTTTGAAACGAATGGAAAAATAGGGGACTGATTGATGATGTGGTATGGGACAGACAGGAGTAAAGAAGGTCTATTCGTATCCCGACCCTAGTTAAACTGAGATTAAAGGGAAGATGATGATGATGATGCAGTAACTATACCGCAATGATACATGTATGAGTATAATAAATTAATATTATTATTTATAATATAAATTAGTAATACCTTTGAAACCCACAAGAAGTTTTCTGTTTGTGGAATATTTCTCTAGAACAAACGTCCACTGGAATGTGATCTCAACCTCATTGGACCTGGAGGTATACACCACCAGCTCTCCTCTATTTATGGTGGCACAAAGTGGAACATCTTTTCCAGTCGCCGGATCTCTAATGAGTCCGTATTCCAAGCAATCATCAACGCCAATTATTCCAAAATCCGCAGTAACGCCAAAATCGACCAGACTGACATTAATCTGCTGTCCCGCTGGAGCGGTTATCCTCCATGGCTGATGTCTGCTACCGCAGCTCGGTGTTGTAGTGGACGATGCAGAGGATACGACGAAGAGCTGAGTGGAAGTTGCTGACGTTTTACAATCGCTGTCTTCTTCTGAAACTAAAATAATAGCAGGAAAATCGCAAAGTTTATAATACTTTGTTGTGTGAATAGTTAACTAACTTCGCATTATTACTAGCATGTATTAAGTCATACCTATAGCTTATCTATGTCCGAGTTAAAACACAGAGAATTTATTTTTGGATTGAATCAATCAAACAAAGTGGAAAGGGATAAAAAGATCTAGTTGAGGAACAACAAATTAGGTTTAATGATCAAGACGACAGTTTGAAGAGTTTATACAAAATTGGCTGTAAAACGTTGCCAGTTTAGTAGTTTGATGTAGGTTGAAAGAAGTCAATCAGTATAGACTTTGTGAATGAATTAACCTTTTGATACGAGTGCCTCATGGAGTGTAGAATCAGAACAGAAAACTATGTACCTCTGACTTGTTGCCTTTTGACCAAACGCTAGAGAAAGAGAGAGAGAGAGAGAGTAGAACTACTAGCCTGGCACGCAGTTATAACTAGCCTCCATATATGACTTAAGCTCCTCGTGGCAAGGCTGCAGTTTTCTCAAATCTTCATCAGCAACTGCTGTCACATAGCAATGATTCAACGCGGAACACTTCCTATCCATCAGCTGCAGGATGTCGACGTAACAGCCCCAGAACTTTGGATCGTCCTTGAAGACCTCGAGGAGCTTCGAGTTGCTGAGACACTTTCCACTGCGCATCCTTCCATACACAGCAGTGCTCATAACGATCACTTCTCTCTCAGGACAGCTAGCTATGAACGAGCTGCAGTATTCTTTTACCGGTCCTGCAAAATAAATTAAATACTATTAAAATTAAATAGATTCTAATATTAAATTATAAATTAAATTATAAATTATACTATATATAAATAATTTTATTAATTAATAGGCCTATTAATTAAATAAAATAAACTAATAGGCCTACAATTAAATTATGTGTTAATTAAAATTATGTGTTAATCGTCATCATGATCGTTATCATTGTCGTGTCGTCGTCGTCGTCATCGTCGTCATCATCGTCATCATCATCACCATCACCATCATCATCACCATCACCATCATCATCATCATCATCATCTTCGCTATCTTCCAATGAATCCCAGTTTAACTATTTTCGTGATTCGAAAATTCTGTAACAATTTTTGGTGCCTAGCCGCTCAATAACCGAATGCCATTTCGGACGTTGATTATAAGTAAAGTATTAATAGGCTCTATTGATATTAAAATAGCTCGGCAGTAATTTTGATTTAAAGTTTCTTACTTGCATTTCTTCAATTATTACTTTCATTCGGTATAAAGCTAAAAGTGCTACGATTAAATAATATGATTAAATAATGCTACGATTAACGTCAGTTTACTCGAAAGCGATGTCAGTGACGGGCAAGCCCAGAATTTGAACCCCGCACATACCGTACCGCGGTCGAGTATCTTACCGACTTCGCCACTGGCTCCAATTATACTGGTAATTGCTCATATATATTGGGCAAAACAAACTATGCAAACAAAGATTTCATTCATTTATGATCTAGGCCTAGGTATATGTAAGAGGAACCACATATTATTACCGGTGATTGGCACGTGAAAGCAAATCAGGTGGAATCTTTTTGCTTTGGGTCCGCAACAACATATACAGTTACAAGAGTGATAACGATTGCAGGACCTATATAGATCATCAATGGATGCATATTTTCCTAGCTTGGACAGTCGCTGATGACTTCAAGGCTTAAGTTACCTCATCCACTTTTACGTGTATCCATTGTCCTGCTCTTTAACTGATTTAATTAATTTAAATCTTAATAACTAACCGTGATTATTATTGTTAGATAAATATCCAGTCTCTTTTGACTTGCTAACAGCTGTAACATCCGTGGCTCGAGAGAGGCTCAAAACAATCGCAATAAAAATAAAACAACAAAATGTAGTTCTATCAACAGATGACCTGTTGATGTCATATGTGATACTGCTAACTCCAAATAAATACATATTCGCATGAATTCAATAGACAGGCATATGTATTAAATTGTAGAAAACTACATCAAGGCATATTGTTCGCGATTGTTCATACATCATATCTATCGCTCCATTTGTTAAAGATACTACACATAGGTCTACACTCTGCAGAGGATTTATAACTGTTCTTTTTCACATATAACTACACTGAAATTAATAACAAGTCTTTAAAATGTCAGTTTATGTTAGCTTTATAAATTAGGTTTACATAAATATAAACTTGCAGCCTATCTAGCGTGACTCTGCTGCTAGATTTAGGCTACTGTGTAACGTGTGTATATGACTTCTGCACAATGAGCTCATTATGCCGCTTCATGCAATCCCTATTACATGTATAGGCCCATAGCTTAACACAACACTGGCAGAAAAGTATGCTCTTATTATTGCATAGTAGGTCAATCTACAAGTACATATATACACAATGTTACGGGCAAATAGTAGGCTTACTACTTATTGTATAAAATAGATAATACAAGCTTTTGAGCAATGGGCTAATAAAAATAAAATGATCGTGCTTTAGTGTTTTCGACACCTTCGATTTTCATCTCTTCTTATCGATGATTAAGGCCTTATAAGATTTTTAGTCTTATCCCCCACCTTCGCCTCGTACATAAAGTTTACTAACTATAGAGTGAGTAAAAAGTAGATAGTTACAAATATATATGGGCTTCATCCGTTATAAAGTTAACCGAAAAACAATCAATTAATTAACTGCAGCCTAAGCTTATATAGGCTATGAAGTCTAAATAAATGTAGGGGAAGGCGGGACAAAGCGGATCGTGGGGCAAAGCGGATCAAGTCAAGTTTTATGCAAGTTGTTAATGCTGTGGCTCGTATTTGAGCATCATAATATCAGCTGATTCCGGTTACATGTTTATATAAACAATTCAACTAAAAATGTCTGCAAGGGAATTATTTATTCTTAAAAATGTATTTTTATGTTAACTGCTTAAATATTTTATGAATCAGTCACATTGTGCTAGCAGAGGCTCTTGTATCTACTTTATCTTGTGCTTATATTCAATTGACAACTACATATGAGCTATATTCGAGGAGTGAAGTAACTAGGATATATTTATAATAGGATATATACATATATATATATATATATATATATATATATATATATATATATATATCCTATCTTAGTGCGCTGCCTATTGGCAGGTTCCTGGTATATAACTCCTCAACATACTTCTATCCTCCATTCTTTGATTCTACGTCAAAGAAAAACATTTGTTTAAATAAATTTTATGTATAAGCCTACATGAATAATCATCAGTCCATTAAAATGTACTAAAGTAACAGTTTCACTGCTCTTCGTAGATGGTAAGGAATTACAAGCGTAACACTACGCAAGGTTCGTGGTCGGAGGCTGATTTAAAGGAAGATATTAAGCAGGTCAAGTTCAATGGTGCTTCTTTAAGGGATGCTTGTGAGAAATACTTGATTCCATTTGGAACTTTCTATGACACCTGAAAAATGATGAGTTAGGGCCTAAAGGATTCCTAAAGCGCCACCCTAAAATTTCATTTCACTCGCCAGAACTGACAAGTCTTGATCGAGCTCTAAACAGACCTCAGGTTGAGAGATTCTTTACTCTGCGCGGTGAAATATATCAATCCCACGGTCTGACATCCAATGGCATTTACAATGAAGACGAGACAGGAATAAAAACCTCCGGAACGAAACTGATCCACTTTGCCCCATAGGGTTGATCCACTTTGCCCCGGCGTTGGGGCAAAGTGGATCAGTTTGGGTTGTGTCATTAAATGTAAATTTTCGCTGGACATGCTGGAGCTATAGAACTGCAACTGTACCTTTGTAGAGGTCAATAATCAAGCTAATTAAAGAACCTAGTTCGGTGATGATATTCTAATCCATGCCAAAAAAATACATGTTTTTCTGAAAATTGATCCGCTTTGCCCCGCCTTCCCCTAATTTAACACTGCACATATATCTGGAGGTAATGTTTATTTGTATGAATTATAAGAATTTAATGGTTTTCCTGCGAGGTTGCGAGATTGTGATAATGACCCTGGTCAGAATCAGATTCAAACAAATAACTGCAGTTTTTAGCATAAAGTAGGCCTACCAGAAATCATATTTACTTTAGTAATACATTTTGCATTCCCACAAGCAGGGGCGGCGGCACGGTTTTGAAAGTGGGAGGACCAAAGGATATATATATATATATATATATATATATATATATATATATATATATATATATATATATATATATATATATTTCTGGTGCATATATACATGTATATATATATATAATTATAAATATACATGTATATCCTATCTTAGTGCGCTGCCTATTGGCAGGTTCCTGGCATATAACTCCTCAACATCCTGCTATCCTCCGCCTCGTCCTTCATATCAACATACGAATTATAGTTATCAAATCATCCAGCATCCCAAGTCTCGGTCTTCTTCTCAGTGTCGCTCATATACGACTAAAATAATGGGGATACGAAAATTTGTTTGAGCTGTTTGAACATCTAGATTTTTCAGATCCACTTGCTCCACTAATGGAGTGGTATTGAAAATCAGTAATCCATCTCGGATAGATATAGTCCCTACAATACAAGAAATATATTTATTCCGCTATGGGTCTTTATCCTCGCAATGAAAAACATTAGTTAAGACTTATTAATCCAAGCTAACATATGCTAGTAAAGTGAGCACGCTCACTGTCAGACAAATTGGGCCTAACCTTTTTCCTACTGAATAATGATTTTACTACCTAATGACTTAGCCTATATCTTCAATAATAAGGTATAAACTTACATAACCTTATGCTTACATTATACATCAATTGTTATTCTGATTGCTTGAATTAGGCCCTACTTAAGCACATTAATTATAGACCAAACGATTTAAGCGTTACTGGCTAAACAACCTATAGTATGCTAATGTTGTTCTAATATAGTTCATATTTTTGACCGACGTTACTCTTTAACTGAAAAAATCGGACTGAATGCAGATTGACGCGGCAATACATTCAACTACATGTACATCCCTGGCCTCTTCGTCTTGTGCCTCGCTACAGTCCGGTTAACAGAGGCTGAATCCAGACTAATTACACAACATTAAGATAAGGGATTCAACTGAATGACAAAATTGACGGTTAGGGCAGGGACTATCTGACATCAGATTGAATTGACATCTGATTTGAATTAAATAGGCTAGGCGTACTTGTTGGACATTTGGATTTACACTGTATTAATTTTTCTTAAATCTGTCAGCATGAAATAGTGCTAGCATGTTTCCTTATCAGGATACAATCTGCTGTCTCTGAGAAAGTGAAGCTGTGGCTTTGATCTTCGGACTTACCGGTTTGCTTCCGTATTTCTTCTTTACGGTTATTATAAACAAATATCAGATCATTTCTCATTAGAACAATGTATAACAGTCATACAGTCATTTTGTGTAGCTGTTAGTGGCAGTGAAGGGTGAATGAGAGGAGGAGCGGCGGGAAGGGAGGGGGTGGGGGCGGTTGTAAGAGTTTTGTGAGCGGTTGAGTCAAGTGGGTAAAGTAGAGAGTAATGTCTCATGGGAGGATGTGTGCGGTAGGTGTGACTGTGACTATCTTGAGATCATCATTAAATTTGTATTAGCCGATCGCCTTCATTTTGAACAACCATCGACAGCTCTTACCTCCTGAATTCCCAATAAGTAAATTATCTGCCAAAAAACAGAATAAATCAGTTTTCAGCATTGAGTAATATTTTCTGTATCAATTGAACTCCGATCTTGCTTATATTATTACGTTACAAAAAGTTTCCTTGTATGTATTTTATGTACTTTTAGGACCTAAAATCTGGTGGGGGGGGGGGGGGCAAAGGTAATCCTGGCCCCCTACCTGCAAAAGTGGGGGCCAGTGACCCCGTTGGCGCCGCCCCTGCCCACAAGTTCCACCTTTAACAAGTGCCTAAAGGAACTGAGTGGAACTCTAATTTTACAAGATTAGGGCACTCGATCTTGGGAACTCAATGCAAAAATGATTATATGTCAGATATGCCTGCCCACACCTTCTCTTTTACAATTCCACCACTGCTATTGGTTGAGTGCACGCTTAGTACATATATAATGCAGACTAGTAGTCGAGACCAAAACTCCGAGACCAAGACAAAGAGTAAGCCTAAGACCGGACTCCTGTATAAACCAAGGCATGCAAAATCAGATTAGAACCGCCGAGACCGAGACCAAGACCAAGACCAATAAAGACAATTAAACATATACTTCAAGCATGAGAGAATGAGGTGGTATAGCACTGGTAGGCCTGAATTACGTCATTAAGACTTCAACAGATGCTTTTGAATTGCTCTACTGTAGCCTAAAGGTTAAAAATTAAAGTGTTAAGGGCCTAACTGAAGTCTCATTAGCATTTATAATATGCATGGGCCCCTATAGAAGGGGAGGGGGACGCATCTCAGAAAAATGAGATCTAGAGGAAAGCAGGGGAACAGCTTTCCCTCACTTTAATCACTGCTAATAATTTTTAAATAAAAAATTATAGAATAAATCATCTGAGTCCAACTTTAAGCCATTTCTGCCATTTCTGCCAATTTGCGCAGGGAATGCATTAATTGGCAGAAATGGCAGAAACGCTGAAATTATGTGTAACAAAGCTTTCAAGAACCATCTTATCCATTACCAGTTCATTGACCTGTAAAAAAGAGCCATGTCCACATGCGACACAAAATTGTATGCTAAATTAAGATGAAAAACTGCTTAAAGTTACATATATAGCAGAGTATCATATAGAGTGTGGTGTTTAAAAATGGCGGCTTTGTTATGTAAACAAAGAGATGACGTGCCAAGTAAACCCTCTATTAACTTCCAGATGACTTTTAAAGAGCAAGATCGGAAAAGCTCAATTCTGT
The DNA here is from genome assembly GCA_905160935.1 of Enchytraeus crypticus. Lineage (NCBI taxonomy): Eukaryota > Metazoa > Annelida > Clitellata > Enchytraeida > Enchytraeidae > Enchytraeus > Enchytraeus crypticus. The sequence continues at coordinate 3,109,090 of CAJHZI010000713.1, forward strand.
AAATCTCACAGAAAATGTAATATTTAGAAATACTCTCAGGTTAATTTGAGGTTTATATTTGAGAAAAGCTCGTCTAAGTTTTAAATTTTAGTGTACGATCAACAGAAGGACTGGAAATGGGCGTGTCAGATGAAGTGATGATAAAGATGTCGGAGTACACAATTGAGATGTGAAGTTATTATTTATAAATTTTAATTTATAATAAAAATGATATGTGATTTGTCTAAAACTCTCTGTTCAACTAGTAATTAAAGTAATTGGCAAATTTTCTCAAATCCTTAAAAAATTATTTCACAGATGTTTAGTATCATTTACATTAATTTTATTTATATATTATAGAAATTTCACATCTCACGATCATATGATAGATAAACTGACATAATATTTGGATTCAATTACGGTATTATCCGTTTAAACGGCTAGACCGATAATCCACAAGCGAAGAACGTGTCCGGGATGGACGGAAAGGGGGCGCAACTGATCGCTGGACTTGCAGGACAACGCAACGACTCAGCTACACTCCCTGTACCGGGATCTGACCAGTTTAGGGGTTGGCTGTACAAATGGACAAACTATATTCGTGGCTATCAAAAGCGATGGTTTGTCCTGCAGAATGGTCTCTTATCCTACTACAGGTAGGTTTTTGTTTTAGTGATCTCTTCAATTTAATGCTAATCTATTTTGCTAAAAATTTTGGCTTTTTAGCAAAAAATTTTTTCATGAAAAGATTGTGATTATTTTATTATATTATTGTGATTATTATTACATCATTTCCTCAGTAGTTAGTTAACTTTCCATACTAGCAGGACACGCATTTCCTGGCAAAGCTCAAAGGTTTTGATATTTGTTTTGGCAATTTATGCGCAAATCTTAAACTGATGGGTGTAATTATAAATGACTAAGTTTATTCTTTTTATCTAATTTTTCAAAAGAGCGATGGGTAGTATGGTCTTTAACTTTCAGTCATGCTTATAGGTGTGTGTGAAACTGCATAAACTTTAGCGCTTAAAATCAGCTTCCAATGTTTAAAATGGTCTAAACTAATAGCTAGGTGTTTGAGAAATTTCAGATTATACAAAAAGTGCACTAAATTTTGAAACATGTAAAATAACTAATAGAGTTAAACTATGCACATGATAATCAGATTTTCATTTAATTAATTTGGGGACTTATATAGGAAATTGGGACGAAATAATAAGCAGCAAAATCACGCATCATTTAGCGCTGACTATCTCTAGTGTCCTGGAGAAACACTACCATGAACATGACCGCTCAGGTTTGGAACAGGCACGGCAATTGTAGAAGATTAGAGAAAAAGAAGCAGAGTCCTTAAAAAAAAAAGAAGCAGAGAGACAGAATCGTAATCTACCTTGTAGATTCTCAAATACAAATGCTTAACAGTTATATAGGATTTAAGCTACATTAGCTGAGATTGTTACCCTCATTGCTAAAATTCTCAAGCATTAGGATCACCTTATTCTTGTCTACAAGGAACTGGCTAGTGAAATTAGAATTCTATTTTACTGATCAAGAATTTAGTATTATGATCTGTTGGAGAAATCTTTGACATGACATTTAAAATATAATAGCTTGTTAACAATTTTATTAATACTATATTAAACGTAATAGACTGACTTCGAGTTGTTTATTGGTATTATTTTAAGTATCATTTAAGCTTATATATTACTTGTATTACTTTTGTGTGATAGGAATCAGGCAGAAATGCAGCACTCTTGCCGCGGGACCGTGAACCTAGCAAATGCAGTCTTTCACACTGGTGACTCGTCTAATTTTATGATCTGTAAAGATGGGACGAGAACTCTTCATCTAAAGGCAAGTTCTGAAGTGGAACGGCAGCGCTGGGTGACAGCTTTGGAGCTCTCTAAGGCCAGAGCAATTAGTCAACTCGAATCTGGTACGCGTGGATTTCCTCTAAACGAGTGTTTTTATCGTGAGATTATATGTACCCACAATCTGGAACTCTTTACCTGCTGATCTTCGCTCTTATTTTTCTCTTTCAACTTTCTCTAGCAAGCCTAAGACTTACCCTTTCCGTCTGTAGACATAGTCAATCTAACCTGGCCTTTTTTGATCACCTTTCATTTAGGAACTTACTTATCCTCAGCATATTTCTTTTGCAGATTGGTGTGGGTGAATTGATCTGTAGTGATGTGCACTGTGGGGATGTCCCTGACATCATCCCTGAATGAGGAAACGGACGTTAAACCCTTATTATTATTTAGATTTTTCCTGATTAATATTATCATTATCATTATAAACAAAATTGATTGTTAAATCTTTCAAAGTTAACTTAAAATCTTTCAAATCTAAACAGAGTTCCTCAAGTGTTACTTTGTTACAATCAAGATTGTTTAAAAGAATATTAATATTTTAATGAAATTTATACAGTTATTTTAACAAATTATGTGACACTTTAGAGTGACGTTAGTCTTTTCACGCTTGTCTCACGTTGATTAGTGTCTGGTGGCATATTAAAACTGATTCATGTATGTTTATTTTCTTAATTATGTTGATTATACGATTAATTGTCGTATGATGATGACCCCTCTATTATTAAAACTGATTGCATATATCTTTAGCATATGTTTATGTTTAAAAATATTATCATTTGCATTGTATTTTGGCTTCATAATACTTATTATGTTTATTTTATTGTTTATTGTTTGTTTTATGTAGTGTAAAATTTAGAAGTGGCTTTGCATTTTTACTCTATTAAACATTAAATAAAATATATTTAATGCTTAACAGAGTAAAAATGCTACAGCATCCTTATATTTTAATAAATATAATATTTATATTAAATAAATATAATATTTATATTAAATAAATATAATATTTATTTTATTTTATTTTATTATATTTATATTAAATAAATATAATATTTATATTTAATAAATATAATATTTATATTAAATAAATATTATATTTATATTAAATAAATATAATATTTATATTAAATAAATATTATATTTATATTTAATAAATATAATATTTATATTAAATAAATATAATATTTATATTAAATAAATATAATATTTATATTTAATAAATATTTTATTTATATTTAATAAATATTATATTTATATTTAATAAATATATTATAAATATAAATATTTATTTTATTAAATAAATATTATTTATAAATATTTATTTTGTTACATAAATTCTTTTGCGTATTAATTGCTAGATGATGACCTGGATGGACTGAACAATCAGGCAGATCGAGGGCGACTGAACAGTGTCGTGGGATCTCTGAACACGAAGCTTATCGACCTCACCACCTGTAACGATCAGATCATTAAGAATGGCGCCGCTCTGCAACGGGCTCTGAGTGAGCTGGAGCAGATGACCAATCCCGTCGACATGTCGTCTAAAATCAAATCAATCAATGAGAGAGCTACGCTGTTTCGTATCACCTCTAAAGCAATGATCAATGTAAGCTACATAATGTGTAGGAAGTAATAGAAATTCATCATCATCATCTTCCCTTAAATCCCAGTTTAACCAGGGTCGGGATACGAATAGACTTTCTCCAGTCCTCCCTGTCCCACACCATATCATCAGTCAATCCCCAGGAAATAATAGAAATTGTAATAAATAGAATTTGTAGCTGTTTTTAAGTTAAATAACCGCAATTGGAGAGCATCTGGTAAAATTGTGAAATTTTAATTGACGGACACTACGTTACTTTGAGCTATTGTGTATTTCATTCCTCCTGGATAGACTAGCTAGCTATCAGAGAGCAATATCTCAGATATTCATAGGACTGGTAAATGGATAAAGAAGAAAACTCTAACAATCGAAGCATGTGGCATATCTAATTATAGTGGCATATCTAATCTTGAATGGTCATTGCATTGTAACTTGTTTTTAACTGTTAACCTTTCTGTAAATCGTCCGACGTATCTAACATTATCTTTGGATGAGGAAACAGACTTTAAATCTATATACTATTTTTATCATTTTTAATATTGTGATTATTATTGATATCATTACTAAATTATAATACTAGCATTAATATTAATATGATTATTATTACTACTGCTGGATTAAGTAAGAATCATTTCGGATGCTATCGCTATTTGGCTGGAGCCAGTGGCGATGTCAGTAAGATATTCTATCGTGGATCAGTATGTGCGGGATTCAAATCGTGGGCATGCCCGTCCCTGAAATTTCTTTGGAGTGAGGAAACTGACGTTAACATTAACTTTACCAGCTATATATATATATATATATATATATATATATATATATATATATATATATATATATATATATATATATATATATATATATATACAGTCATGGCCAAAAGTTTAGCACCGATTAGATAAATACACTAAACTTGAAATACATTAATCTGTAGCGCCAGATGTGCTAAAAGTAAAGCAACTACTGTTTATGTTTATTAAATGTCAATGTACTACATACATATTTTCACTAGTCTCAGTATCTGGTGTGACTTCCTTTGTTTGCAATGACTGCTTTAATCCGATCAGGCATGGAATGCACAAGATTGCGACAGTACTCGGGTGTTATTTCGCTACTCCACACTCGCTTAATTGCTTTAATAAGTTCTTGTTCAGATGACGGATTCATTGCTGCTACCTTCTGTTTCATGTAAATCCACAGATTTTCAATAGGATTGAGATCTGGACTGGACCCAGGCCAAGGTCCAAGGACCTCCACACCTTGTTCTGTGAGCCAGTTGGTAACAATGGCTGACCGATGGCAGGGCGCTCCATCATGCTGAAATATTGAACAGTTAAGCAATTCCATGTTTAACAATAGTTTATCTTGCAAAACTGATAGATATTTCTGTCCGTTGATCGAAGTATTTTTCGGCATAAACCATAAGCCACCTCTACCAGTTCCAGAGAAGCTCCCCCAGACCATTATTGTTGGTGCTTGCCGCACAGACGGTATCACATAGCGGGTGTTATACCGTTGATTTGCTGGGCGCCGCACGTGTCTGATGTAGGATCTGAACTGCGAGAACGTTGATTCATCCGAAAAGAGAACTTTCATCCAATTATCGCACGTCCAGTGACGGTAGATTCTACAGAACCTCAGGCGATCCTTGATATTCTTGGCGGTCAGGCGAGGTTTCCTTGCTGGGCATCGCGATGGTAGGTTGAATTCAGTTAGGAGACGTCTTCTCACAGTCCTGCCACTTACTGCTGATCGTGTCTGAGAAGCAATTTGCGCTGATGACCACGTTGGATGCGCTGTAGCAACACATCGGACTTTTCTGTCAGTGCGAGGCGAGGTGATGCGCGGACGTCCAGACCTTCTGCGAGACTTATAGCCCTTCAATTCATTCATTCTCGCTATAGCTCGAGTCACTGTCGACTTGGCTATGTGTAAACGTCTAGCTATCTCACTATGAGACATGTTCAGCTCATGCAGTACCGCAATTTGTGCACGCTTTGTAGGAGAAGTTTCTTTGGATTTTCCCATTGTGCTGATACAATTTCAAATCTATTACCTTATGAGTATAATATTGTATGCAAAATGTCAAAAACTAAGCTGTTTGGCTACTACAATGGAATTCTAGTGATAATTCAATAAATGGCTTAACTCCTGTCCTACACTGTGAACTATTCAAGTCGATTTATCAAATGACCAGTAGGAGAGAGATACATACATAAGCTGGGCTGACAAAAGAGGGCGTAAGTGTCAAATAGTGGACAAGAGTTCAGTTACGTAACAGACAATAACTTCCTAACAACCAACAAGTTACTTGACTGTCACTACTGAAGTCTACGGCTATGCTTGAACAGTCTCTGGCTGGACGTCTGCAAACTGGAATATTTACCTTGCCTGGTTCACAGAGGGTGTGTCATGCCTGACACTAATCACTCAAGCATATAATCATTGTATTAATCAAACAAGTGTATTTAGTAACAAGTGACAGCCCAGCATCATGTTTCTAGTGATTGACCGATTTTCACTTGGGAAATATTGCTACAAAGTCACATTATACAAATTTTTAGTGAATAATGCTCATCGGTGCTAAACTTTTGGCCATGACTGTATATATATATATATATATATATATATATATATATTTCAATTTCTTATGATTTAATTGCCAGGCATGCAATGAGTACCTAGAGCTGGCCCAGTCGCAGGGCAAGCGCTGGCAGAAGATGCTGCAGAACGAGAGAGATCAGAGAACAAGACTCGAGGAGCTTGTCGAACAACTCGGCAAGCAGCACAGCAATCTGGAGAAGAAGGTTCGCAGGACCATGGCGAATCCTCTCCACCACAGCCACTCGGCTCTGGCTCATACTGGCAATGGTCAACCCGGTATGTACTACAATGGTTGATTTCGTTTTTAGTGTAGTACTACTTGTATTGTGAGATGAGACTATATAGTGAAATAGTTGTGGAAGAGAATAGGCAGACGTTAAACTTAGTTCATAAAGCTTTCCTTGTTAAATTGCTGGTAGCCTAATCGTGTGTTGCATTTTTATGTCCTGTTCAATGCTGGAGGGTATAGTCTTCAATAGTTTTAGTAATTTGATTCATGAAATTCATACAATAGTTGATTGATTGACTGATTGATTGATTGATTGAGTGACTGATTGATTGACTGACTGATTGATGGATTGAAGATGAGAGAGAAGTATGAGGACGACCAGTCTGAGGAAGACGACTTCTATTATGACTGACTGATTGATTGATTGATTGATTGACTGACTGATTGATTGACTGAAGATGAGAGAGAGAAGTATGAGGATGACCAGTCTGAGGAAGACGACTTCTATGATGCGCTGGGGGAACAGATGGACGAGTTCAAAGTCTGTCTGCCACCTGAGAAAAAGAAAACTCACCAGTATGTGTTTCTAACTGATTACTCCTTTATTAGCGATTGTTTTTAGATATAGTTTTTATCTATTTGATGTATAACTCTGATGTTTAGTTTACCAGGTAATTGAAATTCTAATGATGAAGAGTGTATTATGAAGAAAGTACAGTGCCAAATATTTTAAGGGATGACAATTGCACAGTTAAGATAATTAAAAATGTCTGTTCAAAATGTCTTCAATTCATGTGTGAAATTTTAATGATTTTGATATGGAGTAGTTAATAGTAGCTGTGATCTTTAATCTGTCAACTACATAATAACAGTGTATTGTTGTTTTTGTGTTGTACAGCCGATCGCCCAGTGGACCGAGTGTTGATATTGTATTGTTGTTGTTGTTGTACAGTCGATCACCCTTTGAGCTGAGTATTGACATTGTATTGTTGTTGTTGTTTTTGTTGTACAGCCGATCACCCAGTGGACTTAGTGTTGACAGTATGGCGTCGGTTGACCCGCGGGAGAACAACTATGACAGCAGTGAATCAGAGTGTGAACACACGGAGAGGGAAGCCAGTGTACTTGCTCATCGTAGCACAGTGGTTAGTTGTTACTCGATTGATCTATTCCCAATTTTATATATTTTTGTTTGATTGAATATGATAAATATGATTATTACTATTATTACTATTATTTGTAATTATTATACTGTCGAAATGATTTTCAGTCATGTTTTAGTTGTCTTGCTGTATGTGGCATAATATAGATCAATTTTCAGTTTGGTCACTTAGACATTCCATGGTTCAGCATAACATGGGTTAGCTGACTTTAAGATGAAAAAGTCAGAATTTTTGGCATTAAGATGTTTAATTTTTATATCAAACGCACATGAATTCATCTGTGGCATGCTTTCGTTTGCTATTCACGGTTCTATTTATTTATTTTTATTTCAAATGATGAACTTGTGCTTAGTAGATATTGTGAACTTTGTTGATTAGAAAAAGGACAAGAAGCAGCTGCCGCTGAATGGTAAAAGCAGAGGATCCAGCTCAGGTAAGCTTGCGGGAGGCGATGTGACGTACTCTAGTAATGGCGACAGAGAAATCATCGGCAATCACGTCGTCAAGTCCTGCAGGAGAACCACAATCGCTGAGAGGCCCAACTACAGCCTGAACCTGTGGAGCATCATGAAGAACTGCATTGGAAAAGAATTGAGCAAGATTCCTATGCCGGTTGGTTTCCATCGCTAATGTTCGATTGTTCTTCATGTTTCAATGAACTTGCCAGCGTTTCTGAAGTTTTTCTAGACATAATTTCTTTGGTGCAGTGGAGACATCCACTGCTGTGCTTAATGCCTATAGATTTGCAAAAGCATGATTTAAATTGTAATCTGCTGTGCTCGAAATTCTAGCTTCGTAGAACATTCTAATGTTTGTGCAGAAGAACATTCTACATTCTGCAGCTTGACTATTTTGATTCCATCATTTCCAGTTTTGATTTAGATCTCAACCATGTGATAAATACGTTTCATGAAATATTGATGTGAAATTTTCTAATATATAGCTTATAAATAGTTTAAAAAGCTATATTAACATCTCTATTCGTACCTCAAGGTTTACTCTCTGAGAAAGTCAATTTTCTTTTCAAGCACATAGCCTCCTGAGTAACAGTCAAGTTTGCTATCCACTTGTTATTCAATCATTGCACTTTTATTTAAAAATCGACTTATACTTACTTGCTCCTGTTGAATGGCCCAATGGATAACATTCTTGCCTTATAAGCAGCAGGTTATAGGTTGGAATCCCATCTGAATTGTGTCTGACTGTACCTTTATTTTATGGAAACAGAAGTTAAACTAACCTAACAGCTTTACTGGTCTCTCTCTCTAGTGTTCTGCCAAGCAGCAGGTCTATGGTGCACATTCATACTTTCTAGTCTGCTTTCGTGCTACATAATTGGGCACTCCATAGATCAACAATTTAATCCTTTCACAAGAGGATATGCCTTACCCATAACTTAAGTAGCCTTTAGCTTGGGAACAATATAAATGATGAGGGGTTGTTTTACTGTTGCCTTCCTCAGTTTATGCTTTGTCATCACTTATGACACGCACAGTTAACGGTTGATCTGTTCTTCGGTGTCCCGGACACAACACTGAAACTACATTTCTACTACACTTCTACACTTCAACTTGAAAACTACACTTCTACTTGAAAACTACACTTCTACTTGAAAACTACACTTCTACATGAAAACTACGCTTCTACTTGAAAACTACACTTCTACTTGAAGTATTAATTTTATATTCTAATTTATTCAGGTAAATTTCAGCGAGCCTCTCTCGTTTCTACAGCGCCTCACGGAGGACTTTGAGTACTCTGATTGTTTGCACAAGGCGGCCGCTGCCGAGGACATCTATGAACAGTTCGCCTACGTCGCAGCCTTCACCGTGTCGTCCTACGCCACGACGACCACTCGCACCCTCAAACCCTTCAACCCACTGCTCGGCGAAACCTTCGAGTGCGACAGGATGGAGGACTTTGGCTGGCGTTCCGTGGCTGAACAGGTTGGTAACTAGCCTCTTCACGTATTCTTTATACCTCTCTGTGTGTATTTTAGTTGATTTTGCATTATACGTGACATTAATATAGTTGTAGACGGTGGTCAGCTAGATAAGATGTGTATCATCTTGCCTGACGGCCGTTGTTCTAGTTTCTACCGACTGTTTGATACCCTGTGTTTCTGGGAATTTTTTATTTTATTTCTTTTAAATGTTTATTTCTATTTGTATGTGTCAGTGATTTGGTGTTGATGCTGAAATAAACACATATCTCTCTCTACACCTCTTCTTTATTTGAATATAGGAGTAGCTGCTGCTTTCTCTCGTCTTGAAGAGAATTAATACTATAGCGTTTAGATATATGCATAAAGAGGTCTCTATCAAAACTTTGAGAAGGTTGAAAAGTAGCCTACATGATATATTTCTAACTATTTTGCAGGGTGCAGAAAATTAGTACTTACTACATACATAAAAATAAACAATAAACAAATAAACAAGTAGAAAATTACGATTCGCTATCATTTTCTTTAATTTTCTACAATTTATTTTGATGTATGTAGAAGTATTAATTTTCTGCACCCTTCAAAATAGTTAGTGAGATATCATGTAGGCTACTTTTCAACCTTCTCAAAGTTTTGATAGAAACCTCTTTATGCATATATCTAAACGCTATAGTAAAGATTTTTTTCTAGAAGAGAGACAGCAACAACTACTCCTATATTCAAATAATGTAGAGATTCTAGGTTCTTTTTCATAGCGTCATTGGTGGACGACACCAGTCAATCTGACTCAATATTGCTTGTGTTCAAACATGGACAGCAACATACTACAAAGACGATTTTCGTGATCAGTTTGGAGATACATATGCCTGCAGTTAATAGTGTAATCTCAGTTGACTCTCTTTTACGATGGCCTAGTTTTTACTTAATTTCTTATGCACTGTTTTGTTTTATTTTGCACTTACAGGACGTATTGCACTTATTACTTAGATTCTGATAATGCTTGTTTAATTTTATTTGTCGCACGTTCATTGATGTGATCACTCTCTGAATTGTGTGAAATAAAGCATATTTTCTTCTTCTTTCTTCCGATATTTTTGTGGACATGCGATGATGTAAAACGTAGCGCTACCATATATTCAGTTTGTTGTTTATAGTTTTCACTACACGTTGTAGGTGAGTCATCATCCACCAATGGTGGCCATGTTTACTGAGAGCAAACAGTGGAGCTCCTGGCAGGAGTTCACTATGTCCAGTAAATTCCGTGGAAAATACCTGCAGATAATTCCACTAGGTTTGTTACTCTTTAACTTATCCTACAGGCAGTTCCTCTAGGTTTGTTGCTCATTAACTAATCCTACAGGCAGTTTGTTATTCTTAGACTAATATTCAGTAGTTCTGCTAGTCTTAATGAATCATATCGATGTAAAGCGTTCGATTATCTTGTACGTATGTGCTCATTTTTTGCAGTTCAGGGTAATATTTTTGACGAATATTTGTTTTATTTATTGTAATAATTGAGGTTGAACACAGTTTAACTAAAATGTATATCAAACTTCTTTAACAATGGCGAGATTTTGCTATGTTTAGAAAACTCTAACTACTGATTCTGATTATATTGTATCAGAATTCCTGTCACTGCTGCTATAACTTGTTTTTTAATAGTTATTTAAATTTTATTTATTTATCAATTTAATCTTTTAGATTTTTTATTGTTCCACATTTCTAGAACTGTTTAATTCAACATCATCATCATCTTCCCTTGAATCCTACTTGAGTTATGGTTGCGATACGAATAGAACTTTCAACACTTCTCTGATTCATACCATATCATCAGTAAACCACACCCGGGGTGATCACGGGAAGAACTGTTTAATTACCGATAGTTATTTATTTGGTTTTCGAACTAGTTGACTTTACATTTATTGAATACTTCAAATGTTGACCCAAAACGATAGTCTAGGTACAACAATTTACATCTCAAGTGTCGATCTACGAACTAGTTATGTAGCTTTATGGATGATATAGATGTATATATATATCTATGCCAGACGTTGTCATGGAAAGCGAAGCAATTTCGAATAAGAACCTTTATCATGCATTATTTATGCAATATATAAAATGACAAATAATGATAAATAAAATATTGTAAAATATAAATTTTTATATTTAATTTTTTATTTTATATAGTTTTTATCATTTTATACTTTGTATTTTGTAATATATATATAATAATTAAATATTTTTTATAAATATATATATATATATATATATATATATATATATATATATCTATGTGGCTATTGTAGGTGTTGCACACTTAATATTCAATAAAACCAACGATCACTACACGTGGCGTAAGGTGGCGACAACAGTTCATAACATTATAGTTGGTCGACTGTGGGTGGACAACCACGGAGAGATGGACATCACCAATCACCGCACGGGCGACACGTGTCACCTCAAATACTCTCCCTACAGCTACTTCTCTAGAGATACTGCGAGAAAGGTTTGATACTGTAAATACTATCCCTACAGCTACTTCTCTAGAGATACTGCGAGAAAGGTTTGATACTGTAAATACTATCCCTACAGCTACTTCTCTAGAGATACTGCGAGAAAGGTTTGATAGTTTAAGTATTCTCCCTACAACTACTTCTATAGAGATCTGTGAAAAAGGTTTTATACTTCAAATACTCTCCCTACAGCTACTTTAAGTGGTTTGACATAATTTCTTTACAACAATCTTTAGGTAGGAGTGCGATTATATTAAACATATTTGAGGCATAGATTTACTTTATCCATACATCACTTACATTATTTCATGTCTACTTGCCTATATATCTCTCTGAATTAATTGATATAAGTTCACATGAACAAAGGCTTTACCTCTGTTTCCTCGTTCACAGAGGATGTCAGAGACGTTAGTGGTATTTGCGCTGTTGCAGGTGACCGGTGTGATCACGGACTCATCGGGTAAGGCTCAGTACGTGTTGTCTGGGACGTGGGACGACAAGATGGAGGGAGCGAGGGTGATAAACACCGTGGAGACGAGCAAGGGTAAAGTAGTCTATGAGACCGGAGAAACCAAAGTGCTGTGGCAGAGACGCTATCCACCGTGAGCTCTTTGCTTTCTGTCTATTTTTATTTAATATTTTTTATTTTTGTTCATCACAGCACATATTATAAAAACAATAGGAACGTACATGTAGTTAGATAAACGTATAACAATACAATATTTACGTCGCCTATTGTGATAAATTGGATTAGTCCATGTCTGTTGTTTCATTTTTACATTTCAGTTTTACTTTAATTTTACTAGTTTGAAATTTATTATCTCTACATGACAAATTTATTTTAAATATATTTAGTTTATGGAAGGAAGTATATGTATGAAGTACTCTTGACCTGTTAGTGTATGAAATATTCTGAACGCGGACTATCGGGCTAAGTATTTTAGTACTTGAAGTTCATCATTTGTTGTTCTTAGCAACAGAGAATGAAGTTGCTTGCTGCAGTTTGATAGCCATCACAAATAAGTATATTTATTGAACTAATTCTGTCTGTTTATCCCCAACACATTTAACTGTTTAGCTCTCAAAAACCTGCATCATACGGCATACATTGTGTACCAACGACACATCTGATTTTCCTGGAGGATGAAACTGACTCTATTTATTTATTTATTTTATTCTTAAAAGAATTGAACTGAACAAAACAAAAAACTAATGACATTGCAAATTTTCAAAATGAATTTAAAAAAAAATGAAATGAATTTCAAAATGAATTTTTTAGTTTTTATTAGTGCTTTAATGAAGCTTGAAAAAGCTGTAATTTGCTTTCTGACTCAGAAACTGTAATTTTATGTTAATTTAGGGTTACTACGAATAAGTCCAACCTGTAAAAGCTGATAAAGCTAATGTTAACGTCAGTTTCCTCACTCGAAAGCGATGTCAGTGACGGGCGAGTTCAGGATATGAGCCCTGCACATACTGATCCGCGGTCGAGGACCTTACCGACATCGCCACTGACTCCAGCCAGTCAGCTTAATGAATCGACTGAATTGTGTATTTTAACTGCTGTTGTTGCTGTTGTTATGTTTTAGCCTGCAGCTGTTGTTTTTAACTGCTGAGTTGTGTATTTTAACTGTTGTTGTTGTTGTTAGCCCTCAGCTGTTGTTTTTAACTGCTGTTATTATTGTTAGCGCTGAGCTGTTGTTGTTAACTGCTGTTGTGTATTTTAACTGCTGCTGTTGTTGTTGTTATGTTTTAGCCCTCAGCTGTTGTTTTTAACTCCCGAGTTTTGTATTTTAACTGTTGTTGTTGTTAGCCCTCAGCTGTTGTTTTTAACTGCTGTTGTATATTTTAACTGCTGTTGTTGTTATATTTTAGCCATCAGCTGTTGTTTTTAACTGCTGTTGTGTATTTTAACTGCTGTTGTTGTTGTTAGCCCTCAGCAGTTATTTTTAACTGCTGTTGTGTATTTTAACTGCTGTTGTTGTTGTTGTTAGCGCTGAGCTTGAGCGCTGCTACAACTTCACTCAGTTCTCGGTGGAGCTGAACGAATCCACTGAGTTGTCTATTTTAGCTGTTGTTGTTGTTAGCGCTGAGCTGGAGCGCTGCTACAATTTCACGCAGTTCTCGGTGGAGCTGAACGAGCCTGAGGAGGGAGTGGCGCCCACGGACAGTCGCCGCAGACCAGATCAGCGCAGGATGGAGGAAGGGGACTGGGACGAGGCGAACAGGATCAAAGTTCTGCTGGAGGACAAGCAGCGCGCTGCTCGCAGACAAATGGAGCAAAATGCTCTCGCTGCTGCTAATAACGGTACCTATGGAGAAATGAAATTGTTTATGGAATTTAATTTTCTTCTGCAGAACTTACTAATTTTCATGGCATTTTCTTACTTGTGTCTTATTTTCTTTGCCACTGGCGCTTAGTCGGTAAGAATGTTATTTTGTCTATTTGTATTTTATGATCTTGTGTGTAGCACAGTTATGTGTGATATGATCATATATCCTGTTGATAGGATTTTTTGTTTATTCATCCTTATTGTTTAGAATTGTTGCATTCACTCTCCGTGGCTGAGTTGGTAATTGTTGTACAATATCTGTTCTGCCTAACTGTTGTTAACATGAAGAAAATATTTAGCATTCCGCACTGAACATTTCCAAATTAATAATTCTCTAACAACTTATTGCTATAAATTTGTCTGAGTTAAATCATGAAAATCATTCAGTAGATAATTTAAATCATCTTATCTTATTAATTTAACAATATTACACTTAATCATATGATGAACATATGATCATATACTTAATCACATTAGAATTGAATATGATTGTTTATATCGATAGAAATGAAGAGTATTATTGACGGTGTGATGTATGATGTGACAAGCAATGACGACGGTGTATATGATGTGACAGTGGATGATGACGATGATGATGGTTTATATGATGTGGCATGGGATGATGACGATGATAATGGTTTATATGGATGATGACGATGATGATGGTTTATATGGATGATGACGATGATGATGGTTTATATGATGTGACAAGCGATGATGACGATGATAATGGTTTATATGATGTGACAAGGGATGATGATGATGACGATGATGATGGTTTATATGATGTGACATGGGATGATGGCGATGATGGTTTATAGGGATAATGACGATGATAATGGTTTATATGATGTGGCATGGGATGATGGCGATGATGATGGTTTATATGTTGTGACAAGTGACAATGATGACGATGATGATGATGGTTTCTATGATGTAACAATCGATGACGATGATGATGGTTTTTGTGACAGGCGAGCCGGTCGAAACGTACAGTCCTAAGTGGTTTAAGAAGGAGCAGGATCAGCAGACAGGAAATCTAATCCACGTCTTTACCGGAGAGTACTGGAAGAACAAGGATCTACAAGACTGGTCGCGCTGTCCGGACATATATGTCTAGTCGTAGGACGCCGCTAGGATGCGTCCCTTAGGACGGCGCTAGGCTGCTTACCTTGCTTCAGCGCTTGCAATGTAAATCTAAGCTGTGAAGACTTTGTGAAAGTATTACATCTAACCTTTTGAGACTTGATTGTGTTTAGTACCGGACTGTGTGCAACAGCTATGTTGATTGTTGATTGAAGCCTGGCCTGGCCGTATATTGGAGGATTTGTGAAGATAAGCTATCCGATGTAAAGCTGCGAAGAAAGGCTTGCAATTATATTATTTGTAACAGTATAACTAGCGAATTGTATATTAGTAATCTCTCATTTATAGGAAACTAGGTAATTAATTGTATTGTATCATTTTTACATTGTTTTTGATTGAACTTCAGTAGGAGACTTGGGAAGTCAGAGCTCTTATGAGGTTGCGTTTGTATTGATCGTTGATAATTATATGACTGCAGTTTCTATTCATTTTTAACTTAAAACTATCCGTTGCTGTTATTGATGGATAGTAACAGATGATATTAATAGCGGGTCGGCGATGTGTGCCGTATAGATGCTTATTTAATATCATCAGGTCATCATTTAAGACATCAGGGTTTGGGAAAGTGACGGACATTAAGTATTGCTTGGACTAGAGAGTGCTCACAACGGTTTATCGATTTCGGTTGCTTGGATTGTTGAATTTGATATCGCGGTAACTAGTTGTTTTGTTTGTGCTCATGTTGTACATAGTATGTGCCCTTTATTTTACTAGTCGCTTGAAGTGTTACACTAAACATTGATCTGCTTATATCGATACTATTTGTGATGCTACTCGAGCATTTATATTGAGCTTAGTTTTTGCAATATCAGTCATTTCGAGGTGTACAGCTGTGTGTTCCTAACCTCAGATCTAAGTATGTAATCTTAATTTCAAGCTGTTCGACTAAGCTTGCGCTAGAAGGATGAGCTGCGGTGTAGTAGCGTGATTTTTGTTATATTGTTGTTTATTGAATGGTTACAACGAACTTGTTTACGATGTTGTAAGAGTTAAGTAGTCATAACCTGCACGTCTTCACTTCTACTATAATATATATGCTCATGATGATGACTGATTGATGATGATGATAATGATGATGATGATGATGATGATGATGACGATTTTAATGAGATAATATTTGCCGATGTTTATTTTTCTTTCCCTACAAGACACTAACTTTTAGCTAGGCTTTAGTCATTAATTGAATTGTTTTGGTATACGACGAATATTTACCTCTTCACGTTTAGTTAGGAATTTATATTACTTCAAAACGACTGTATTGAAAATCTGTCTACCTTGCTGTAAATGCTCTACAGCTTTGCTTGTTCTAGCATATAGTTTGCTTCAGGGGGCGTTACTTTGTTATTAAATGCTTTCAAAGAATCCTGCTTTCGCTAATGTGGCTTCATGAAATATTGGTGAAATTTCTTTCTGCAACTGACAATAACATTAATATCGTTAATCTTTGATTACATTTTAACTTTTTTGATATCGATGATAACAGCGATATCAATGATTGCGATAACAGCGACATCAATGATTGCGATGATAACAGTGATATCAATGATTGCGATGATAACAGTAAGTGCTAATGCTAAGTTTAATGCCTGTTTTGTCTCTTGAAAAGACATCAGCATCAGGTGAGCCTGGAATGCAAACCCCGCACTGTCCACTCTCACAAATTAAGCCATCATTGTGATGACGCTCAGATATCGATATTGGTCTTGCTCACTTGTGAGTTAGAAAGGTATCGCACGTCTAGGTATAAACCCTTTAAAAATCTTATACATTAGGCCATATTTAGCCTTTTATCGGAATAGATGAAATGAAAAACGTTGCTTGATATTAGTTTATTTTTGCATTTATTTATTAAGTTTATTTGCTTATGCTTTTGATCATCCATTGCATTGTTTTTATAAGAAAAGCATGACTCTGTTAAAAAATCTTTTGGTGGTTTTCTACTGTAAATGCATTGCTTGCTTGTAAGAAATTTCTTCAGTGCTCTGAGTCCATGCGAATGATCAATTTTAGTCTCTGTGTACATAGACTTAACCTTTTCCCATCGTAGACATAATCGATCTACCCTGACCATTTTTTATCTCCGGACCGGCTTTCGTTTTTCGGACCTTACTTCTCCTTAGCACATTTCTTTTTCAGATTGGTTTGGGTGAATTGATCTAAAGTGATGTGTGCTGTTGGGACGTCCCTGACATCATCCCTAGATGAGGAAACAGACGTTAAACCTTTATTATTATTATTATTATTATTATTATTATTATTATTATAAGACCTTTTCCTGAAATTACTTATAAAGTTTATACAGACTAGAAATTGCTTATAAAGCTTATATCCTATCTGTTACAAAGTTACATATGTTATGAATAGTCTAATATCACTTGAAAATGGATTGTTTTCCGTCAAACAATGCATGTTGACTGCTGCGGAATTCGAGGCAGAAGTTTGAAGCTGCTTTTGGGTTTGTGTAACCTATGGGAATATACTGTTTGCGTCGACACAATGTGATTAGAATTCTATTTGCAAGTGACTGGGCGCGAATAATAATGGCAAATCCAATTGTTTGAATTATATTGTAGTTGGTTTAACATTAAGCTCATAAGCCGATTTTTTAGTCTAGACGACAAAATGTGTTCAAGAATTCATGTTGAAAATCCGTTTAGTTCTAGCTACCGACACTGAATTTACTGTATGCTATATTTTACACTGCAGAAAATTGATCAGTTAGTACTGTAATCTAAACGAATTGTCACAGAAATAAGAAGAAATTGTCGGTTATGCCCTTGTCTGGTTTGTAATGAAAATAGTACGTACTAAATCATCTTCACTTCAACTATCAGTGGTGAACACTGCAGATGTATCGATTTACATCATTTACATTTGCATTTTACATCATCATTTGCATTTGCTTGTTTTGTAATAAAGTAGTTTAAAAAACCACTTAGAAAAAATGTAAGACTTCCAGCAGTTGCAGCCAAGTGTCTGTCGATAAATTGCTGATAAATTACAGTGTGAGGTAAAATTTATAAAACTTATGCTTAAAATTGGTTGGAGTGATTGCATTGATTGTAATGATTCTATTGTCTTGATTTGCTGACTGATTGTTTTTATTATTAGTCTGATATTTTGGTTAGGATCATATCATTATATTGATCTGATCTATAATGTTAACAACAGAAGTAACAATTGTGAAAGCGTTGACAATCCTAATGGAGATTATTGTATGATGAAATGAACATCCATAATGATATCTTTCACTGTACTACTTGTTTCAGGTTGTTTTGTCACTTGACTGTCAAGTACCACTGAACAGTTTTATGTCACTGATCAGTAACATATCAGTCAATGTTAATGATCAGTCATGTGTCATTACTGATCAGTCATGTGTCATTACTGATCAGTTATGTGTTATTACTGATCAGTTATGTGTCACTGTTCAGTCATGTGTCATTACTGATCATTCAAGTGTCACTACTGATCATTCAAGTGTCACTGTTCAGTCATGTGTCATTACTGATTAGTCATGTGTCATTACTGATCAGTCATGTGTCATTACTGATCAGTCATAAGTAAGTCTCAGAACTTCTCTCTGATCTCTCAGCTCGGTTGAATCCCAGTATTTAATTGATTGATTAATCTTGTCTGCGCGTATAATCAAAGAGTAAAACCCGTTCAGTGGAAGCCTCAATTCTTGCTGTACAGTACATGACATTTACTAGTAGCGATCATTCTTGCTACATACTACTTATTCTTGCCATCTCTTTCGAACTGCATTTTTAGTACTGGCTCTGTGAAGAATCTGTCATTTAATCAAAGGGTAATACTATTCGATGTTTCATAATTCAGTGAATAGCTCACGTGCCTTAAAAGCCCAAGGTGCAAGTTTAGAATCCATTCACCACCGTTTCTCGCTCGCGTCTGAAGCGTCTGGACTTTACAGCTCACGTCAAAGTATTCTCGATTGCAGAATGTTTAGTATTATGCAAAACATATGAAACAATTTATATTTATTTTAGTAAAAATATCTGACGTTACATAATTAGAATTATACAGTACATATGGAAACAATATGTATTAGTTTGGTTAAAAATATCTGACGTTACTTAGTACTTATTATTATGCAGAATGTATGAAAAAATTTATATTGTTGTAGTAAAATATCTAACGTTATTTAAATTTTAGTAATTAAACTAAGCATATGAAACAGTTTATATTGTTGTAGTAAAAAATATCTGACGTTCTCTTTTTTTACATAGTTTCTGTCTTCGATTATTAACGTTATTTTGCTGAATTTTGAATGCTGATTGAAAATATAAAGTTTTAAGTATACGAATATGAATCAGGACGTAAAAGAATGATTAAATACGTGTGCACTATGCATTAGATTATCACAGCAGCTTTGATTTGAGTGATAAAATTGTTTATCTGTAAGCATTTGTTTAGCCGATTGTTGGTACTACACAATGGAACAAGTTGGATTAAGCAATGCACATATTTTGATAACTTTTACTTTGCAGTCGTTGATTTCTCTATGCAAAGCTTTGTGTTGAGTAAATATAACTAATCTCTGTATCCAAGCAAACTCTTATTTTGTTCTTTTGTTTTTCTCTATCTCGCTTTGCTCTTCTTTGTACTGATTTAGATTATTTAGATTTTGATACTATAGCAGGAAGAATCCCGAGATGATATTATTTGAATTTTGAATAGTTAATTTTTGTTTTGATTTTATGATCTATTTGTAATAATATTTATCAATAGAACAATTAAAATGAAATTCCTAGAGATCATCATCAAATTTACCTAAACAATTCTAAACAATTCTAAATATCATTGGGGTCGATTGTCTAGCAACATTAAATAAAGCTTTCTGTCTGCCATTTGTACAATTTATATGAACATTTCCTCTCCTCTTGGTCTAATCTAGCAAAAACTTTGCATGTGAATGTTTTATAGCCGACCTTATTGAAAGACATTTATCTGACTAATTCTGTAAGATACATCTCTGTCAGATATTGTCAGGTATTATATAGATATATCTCTGTTAGTAAACCGCATAGTATGCAGGCTTATGCCATTAACTCATTTATCTGTATCCTCTGTTCTCCTTATATCGAGTCAGCATTGCATGTATAATGCTTAGTTAATGCTTATATTTGCGCTATGAAAATAAAGAACCATTTACTGTTAGATAATTACTGTGCTGCATGTCTCTCTAGAAAACAATTTGTGAACCTTTTAATGAATTTTTTTGCGAAACCACTACCACCACCATCATCGTCGTCGTCATCATCATCATCATTATCATCATCATCATCCTCTTCCCTTAACTCCCAGTTGAACTAGGGTCAGGCTAGGAATAGACTTTCTTCAATCCTCTCTGTCCCACACCATATCATCAGTCAGTCCCCTATTTTCATGTCCCTCTTAATCACCGCATCCCAAGTCAGTTGTGGTCTTCCTCTCTCTAGCTTAACACCCAGCTCCTCCCTCCGAACTCTCTTTACTACATCCTCATCTGCCCTTCTCACAATATGCCCATACCATCCCAATCTCGACTGAGACAACCTATCCCTGATCCCCTCAATATAGACATTCATCCTCGCATATTCATCCTCACATATTCAACTTCAATACACCAAACCAATTTGTCAAAAATTATTTTTATCATCTATTTGCCGTGATTTTACTGTTAATACTGAACTACAAGTACGCAGGGATGCTGATATGCCGGGTGAAATATTAGTGATTTATCGTCAACTAGAGGTTCAGTGAAGCATTTGTGTATCTCGTCGTATATTTCTGACATTTTGATCTGACTATTATAATCTCTGTTAACCACATTTTGTTACGTCATTGGTAATTAAAAGATATATGTTTTCTGATAAAATTTATATAAAGAGTATTGTAATGATATCAATTTTGTGATCCAATTCTTAAAAAAGTAAACATGCATAATAGTGAAATGATAAACTGTGTTGATATCTATCACTTTTTAATACCACATGTTTAAACCGTTAGGCAATTTAGACCATTTGCGTGTAACCGGTCCAGTGAAGTTTAGTAGAACCTCTGATGTCAACTTCTCAATACTCGATAAGGGAACTCTTTCAGTGTAATGTGATTCTAGGTTTATTTCTACGTGCAGCTTTACGCAATGGACTGCGGTGATCTCTTTTGGTGTATATTTTTTCATTGTAAAAAGCTGTTATAGCTAAGATTAACGTCAGTTTCCTCACTCGATAGCGATGTCGGTGACGGGAGAGCCCAGGATTTGAACCCCGCACATACTGAACCGCGGTCGAGTACCTTACCGACTTCGCCACTGGCTCCACCCAGTTTGTTGCAGTTTGTGGTAGCGACAGTGGTTTTTGATTGAATTGATTGAGAGTATCTCGTGGTCTTTGATTAAACAACAGCTCAAGTGTTCGGCTATTGTTCTCTCAAGACTTTAGTTCCACTGAGAATCATTAAATATTAGATATTATTGAATCATTAGAAACGTTAAATCGTCCCTGACATCATCCTTGTATGAGGAAACGGACGTTAAACCTTTATTATTATTATTATTATTATTATTATTATTAAATAGCTATAACGCCTCATAAGATCGGTGGACCAGGATCTGCGTGGTTGTTTTCCAATGGCGAAAAGTCACATTTTTATGTATTGCTACAGTGCTAATGATCACCATGCTGAATGTAAGTCAATGTGGCAGACGATGATCTAATTAACTATATGATATGTATCTCCATGCTGATGATCATCATGCTAAATGTAAGTCAATATGACAATCTTATTAGTTATATGATAATATGATATGTATCTCCATGCTGATAATCATCATGCTTAATGTAAGTCAATGTGCTAGACGATACTCTTCGACTGTTAATTGCAGACTATAAATATTCTATGTTGATGATTTTAGCTATTAGATGCAAACACAAATTACGCATGATCCCCTATTGATATCGCAATGCTAATGATCTTTTGTATCAAACTATTGTATGCATGCCTAATTCCCGTTCTTTTATGCCTACGGTATAATTATCGTACTTGCAAGATATTTATAGCTCTTACGTGTGAATTATACCTGCAAATGTACTCTGACGTGTTTGTATATTGTATGTTTGTTTTATATGTTTGATAGTAGCATAGCGTCGGCTTGCTCATCCAAACATACTTGCAATTGTTAACACCAACATTTGTTATAATTAGTCATCAAGGAAATGTATATGTCATATGCATGTACCACATGTAGTTACAAATGCATTCGTTGATTATTAGTTATTGTATTAGTTTTTCCTTTCTACCCTCTAACACTCTAATATGTATGTATGCATGTATATATATATATATATATATATATATATATATATATATATATATATATATATATATATATATATATATATAGGGATTATATATAGCCCTATATATATATATATACATGTGTATATATATATATATATATATATATATATATATATATATATGTATATATATAATGCTGAATATACTGTTTAACTATTATGCAGATATGCAAATACTTATATTATCCTATTTGCTGAAAACATTTCAATATAATCTTTACGTCTACATCGTCTGAAAGTGCGTAATTGTGGCATATTGAGAGGTTCATCTGTGTTGTTAAATTAATAAATAAAATGTAACAAATTAAAATGTAACTTAACTTCAGAGATTGCCTAAGGAGTTCCTGATATTATAGTAAGATTATCACACTGTCTCAAAGTAGTATTGTAGCTAGTAGATTTTCTTCTTCTCTAAGTGCCGTGCCAGTTCCAAGCCTGGGCGGCCATGGTCATATTCCTCCATATGTCTCTGTTCATTGTTGCTCTGATGATCTCTGTTTCAGTTAACTGCATCCATTTGCTAAGACTCTTAATAAACGTAATAACTTAATAGCTAGTAGATTATTATTATTATTTTAAGAAGTAAAAAATTGCTGCATTTTTGTCAAATATTAATTTTTATTACTATTGCATGGGATTTGCTTCGTAATGTACATTTGACAGTTTCTTGCGGGATTAATTGAGATGATATTCAGTTGCGCTAAATGAAATCTAATTGATTAGATTGATAGTAACTGATAATTGTTCTTAATTTTGCTAATATGTTCTCGTTGTTTAGGATTGCTAGTTTTGTTGCCTTGTCTCCTACAATTTCCTAATGGTAGATTTTTTGCAGCTTGTTGGCGTCTTGGTAATTTTCTTCAGAACTTTTGCCTAAATTTATAACTTTGATGATGTTCTAGTTATCGATGTTCCTTTGTTGGGTATATAGCATTCACTGGATCAGCGTAGATCTAAAATAAGTGGGTGTGCTAATAATAGATGTGATTTGAGTGGATTGTTTGCACTGTTCCTAGCGTTATTATTTTACTAATTATTAACACTTTGCCAAGTGTTATCACTTTACTTAGTGCTATCACTTTACTTAGTGTTATCACTTTACTTAGTGTTATCACTTTACTTAATGTTATCACTTTATCAGGTTACGTAATTTTATCACTTTAACCGATGTTATAAACTGGGGCAGTGCTATTACTTAAATTTAATGTTGGCACTTGTTGGTGTGATAGCATTAGCAGACTATAACGCTTGGCAATGGTAGTAACCAATTAATTGCCTCATATATCTTCTTACAAGTCCGAAAAAATTCAGCAGTCCGAGGAAATTTTAAGGTCATCACTAAAATAATGGATATACTTATTTTATTCTTTGATGCTCATTTCTTCTCTCAATCGATTTAATGACTATTCATTACAATGATTTGATTTCAATCGTTTGATGATTTCTTTAGCTCAAAAATAATTATTATTTACATCCTGAATGGCATGACAGCCTGATACAAGAAACTAGTGAAGTTCCCTAGATTGAATTCTTCTTAATCTCACATTGTAGCTATAACTAAATTCATTAGGCCTGTTCCTAGAAATAGAATATACCATTAGTGCTCAATATATTGTCGTGGACAACAGTAACACTCTAATCCTGCTATTGCTGTTGCTGTTTTTGTTGATGAATAACGAAGTAAAAGCCGCCACGGGCCTACTTCCTTTTGGAAATTACTGTAAAATACAAAGTAGGATATATCTTTGCGTGACAAAAAATGAAATTTCGATGTAATGTATAATTACTGGGTACATTGCATTGCTTTTGGTGTAAAAAGTTTTGTATAATGAACTCCTTCATTCAGTTTATCGAGGTGTAAAATATACCGAAATAATTTGGTTTGATTGTAATTTTTGTAGTATTAAATTACTTTTAGGTATTTTTTGGACGTGCAGAATAGCTGTAGGCTAAGGAAAATTCAGGAAGATAAACGTTAACATTGTTTAACGGTTATAGTGTGCCTACGTGCATTTGACTTAGCTTAAATAGCGATTTGGCGCTAATACTGCACGTCTTCATGTATAAGCTGCATTTAAAATATTCGTGAATATGTGAAGAAAATAAAGTTGGTTAATCAGTATTACTTAAATGTGAGTTGTGTTATTTTATCCCATAGGAGCAATTGACCGATTTCAGGTTAACGTCTTGCCTTCGCTTGTAGGATTCATCCTATATACTGCCGTGTATAATGAGGGGGTAGGAAGATTTCTTAGGTATTTACGTATATACCATAAGAAAATATTTTCTGAAATCTATTATTCTGCGAAAATAATCAACAATTTATGAAGAATTGAACCCCGCATACATTGATCCGCAGTCAGATATCTTATTGACATCGCCACAGGATCCAACCGGTAGCATATATCAGCTACAGTACACTATAGCTTCCTTTATATCATTCGGCTATATCTTTAATTTTGTCTCTTTGTACAAAACTGTTGTCGTAATTTAAATGACTTTGATAAGTTTCACGAAGCAGAAAAAAGATTTTTAGAGGAAGCTACATGGAAAGCTTTCCTGCCGAACTGTTCCTGTTCTTATCCATTCGGTCTCCATCTCTTGAAGCTTGGACATAACGTCTAGAGAATCTGGCCCTGAGAGTGGGATGCTTGTGCCCCCCATTATCTGTTGTAAAGTATCGGGCTTGCTGTAATGTATCACAAAAACGCGCTGCAATACATTTATTTATTTACACGTGTACATTTCAAATCACAGCATTATCCATTAAATATTTAAGCATAGGCAATTAACATATTGATAAAAACATTCAAAAACTATGAATAAAATGCCAACATAGATTTAAAATTATACAGTTTTAGTCGAGCCGGAAATATAATAAAAATTCGTATTTTAAAAAACGGACCTGTAACTCTGGGCAATCACTGATAAATGGAGGCAATGTAGAAAGCACACGACTCTTGAAAAATATAATGTATCCAATTGCTCTTGAAATATACTACTGTAAGTTTGATTTCAACTTCTCCATATATCCTAATTGAAAATCATTGCTGAAGAAAAGCATGAAATTGTGCATTGGAAATAGCAATGAAATCCATCAAATATGGGCCTTCGGGCGAGGAACTTATTTTGTCATATTTTGCTATACAGAGGCTACATAAAATAATTTCAAAGCCTTTGTCATCATATAATTTTGTTGATCCGTGGACTAAATGAGCTTAATTAAGCGTCAACCGCAAAATATAAAAAATGACATTAGACATTTTTCAATGGTGCCATATTCTAAAATTCAAAGTGGATAAACCATTATGACGTGCGTGCTTTATCAAGCACGCCAATCACGCCTCGTATTTAATTTGATCAGCCAACGTCTTAAAGGAAAAAATATTCGTAAATGTCTTGAGCCACACAAACAATTTGCGAATAAAAAATCATATAATATTCATTATCTATTGTAGAATATCGGGAAAAAAGTAAAATATCGTTTTAAAATATTTAGTTTCCATGTTGTGTTAGGGCCACCGAAGAACAAACCAACCGTAAATATATATGTTGTAAAAGGTAACTAAGCAAGAACTGAGAAAGGCAACAGGAAAACCACGTCATCGGCCATTATTTCCAAGCTATAGACGTAAATAATTATTATTCATAGCGTTTTGCGAAGTGATTAACTTGTTGATCGATAGAGTGCTCTTCATAGAGCTTGATAGATAGATAGATAGATAGATAGATAGGTAGGTAGGTAGGTAGGTAGGTAGGTAGGTAGGTAGGTAGGTAGGTAGGTAGGTAGGTAGGTAGATAGGCAGGCAGGCAGGCAGGCAGATAGATAGAGAGAGAGAGAGAATTGTGTTTATTTCAATTCACTCAAAATATACAGTGATATACACAAACAAGGCCGTCAAGGAGGGCACAAGTAGCCTATCTAGTTAATCATCTCTCATTCATGCTAATTGAAAATAACTAGGCAAACGCAATAAACATTCAATACAAGTAAAAGAAATAACAGTTGATAAAGTTTAACATAAATCATATAGTCTAATAGACGATAGCTAAGAACGAATTAATCAATAGTATCATCGAATAAAAATATCGACTTATCTAAATTCTACAGTTGTTTGTTTTTGGTCGCTTTTATAGGTCCTCCATATACATACTACATTCAAATGAAATAATATGTAATGTAATTAAATAAATGTTGCCATTGATGACTGTGTCATTGATGACTGTAGCATTCTAATTGTTGTTATAATAATAATAATAATAATAATAATAATAATAATAATAATAATAATTATTATTATTATTATCATTGTTAAATATAATGCAATTAAAAACAGTATATTGAAATAATAATCATAAAAATAACAACAATTAGAGTGCTACAGTCATAAATGACAACATCGAGCACTATTGAGATAAAAACAAGCCGGCGAGCTAAATAGAAGGTCCAAAAACGCTGCAAATTCAAAAATCTAGAAATTCAGTTCAAAGTAACTTGCACTGACTTAACTATATTTTGACTGATTTTCTGGATTTTGGAATTTAAACCGTTTTTGGTCTTCCTTTTTACTTGCCTGCTTAATTATGTCTCAATGGTGCTCGATGTTGTCATTGAGAGTATTACTCTAATTTTTGTTATCTTGTCATGTTATATTAACAATATTTCAAAGTATACAAAATCTTAATTACATGTATTGGTTAAAAATATTAAAGTGAACTCATTCCCTTGACGTCACATCAATAATAGCAATAACAAAAGAGTCCAAATTAAATTAAGGACTTCGACGGAAAAAAGAACAAAATTAAAATTGTCAAAAAGTATCGATGCACGTACAAAATATTCCAGGTGGTGGTGGTGGGCGTGGTATTTATTGTGGTGATGGTGGGGGAGAGGATGGTGGTGGTGGAATCCAAACAAATCTTATTTAGAGTGCACAGTGATAGTGATGGTAGTGGGAGTGGTGGTGATGATGAAGATGGTGGTAGTAGTGATGATGGTGATGGTAGTGTTGACGGTGGTGGTGAGGATGATGATGGTGGTGGTGGTGACGACGATGATGATGATTATGATGGTGGTGGCGACGATGATGATGATGGCGATGATGATGATGGTGGTTGTGGAGGTGGTGGTGGTGACGGTGACGCTAGTGGTGATGTGGAATATAAAATTTATTATATACTACTAACAAAACATTAAGCATTAAAAAGGTGTTTCTATTGAGGACTTTATTTATTCTCGCCAGGAGCGTGGTGACGACGGTGACGCTAGTGGTGATGTGGAATATAAAATTTATTATATACTACTAACAAAACATTAAGCATTAAAAAGGTGTTTCTATTGAGGACTTTATTTATTCTCGCCAGGAGCGCAACCGCTTTATATAGTCGCTGGAGGCCCTAACATAGCATTATTAAGGAAAATCAGACAGACTTACAGACATACTGACAGACAGACACACAGAGAGACAGACAGACATACAGACTGATTAACTGATAGGAAGACAGATAGACGGAATTGGTTAATATTATATTTATAATATAGTCTATACAAGTATATCGAAAATATAGACCCAAAATGTAACAAGTGAAGAAGTCTTACAGAGAGTTGGTACAGATAGACAGTTGATAAAGGCACTAAGAAATAGGAAGAAGTGTTGTATGGGACTCATTCAAAGGGGGGAGAGTGTATTTTGTAGGTTAGTTTAATAATAATTACTAAAAGTTACACATCCATAACTATATATAAATAATATATATATATATATATATTTACATTTTATATACTGTATATATGTATATATATATATATATATATATATATATACATGTATATATAAATACTATATATATAGTCTATATATAATATATGTATATATCTGTATATACTATATATATATATATATATATATATATATATATATTTATATTTATAGTAAAGGGGAGTCCATTAAAAGAAGTCATAGAAGGTAGAATGGAAGGAAATAGAGGCAGAGGAGAAGAATATGTTGGATGATTTAAAGACCCACTCATTTGAGGACATGAAGGGGAAAGCAATATATACATGTATATACAGTATATTATATATATGCATGTATATATAATATATATATACATGCATATATATATGCATGTATATATATATTATATATACATGCATATATATAATATACTGTATATACATGTATATATTGCTTTCCCCTTCATGTCCTCAAATGAGTGGGTCTTTAAATCATCTATACTATATATATATATGTATATATATATTTTTATTTATATATTATTATATATATATATATATATATATATATATATATATACATGTATATATTGATTGATTGCAGTAATTGATAATGATTATTCTATTCCCTTATTATAGACATAATCATAATTTATACAAGATTCAGGCACTTACAACACTCAAATGCTGTATTTATTCCACTTCCCGTCCAACCAGA
Source organism: Enchytraeus crypticus (assembly GCA_905160935.1). Classification (NCBI taxonomy): domain Eukaryota; kingdom Metazoa; phylum Annelida; class Clitellata; order Enchytraeida; family Enchytraeidae; genus Enchytraeus; species Enchytraeus crypticus. Next base: position 3,138,292 of record CAJHZI010000713.1, read on the forward strand.
ACAAACTACCAAGTAAAAAGTATCACGATATCAATGTTAAACACATTAAGACTGTCATGACGACCATCTCAAGTAGGAGACACCCGAGGATCACAAGACATATGAATATCAAAATGCTTATAGGAAGCAAAGCAAAATTTGCGTTTTGAGCTAAATGGCGAAAGATATAGACCTATGAATTAATCTTTTGTTAACATTTGAATATTTCATAGACTAATGGAAAGTGACGCACTATATTACATTTACATGAAAGATCATATAATGTATCTGACGTTGATTGCAAATAGATTTTGAAATAAATTTAGTAGCACTTCCTGCAATACGGCGCTGTTTATAATTTTAAAATGACAAATTAGGAAGGTCTACTGGATAAATTCTAAAGAAGGAAATTTTCAGAATTTATGGGGTTTGATTCGGCTCGGCTTCCTGTAAATCAGTGGGTCTCAACATACTTCACCCAACGATCCCCATTTTTGGCTTTCAGTTGTAGACCCCCGAGATTTCTAAATTCAGTAGGGCTACTTTGATACTGTACTTAGTTAATTTTTTAAAATATTTTAATGGTGAATGATTACTATCATGTATATATTAATGACTATCATGTATATATTAATGACTATCATGTATATATTAATGACTATCATGTATATATTAATGACTATCATGTATATATTAATGACTACCATGTATACATGTATATCATATTTGTATATCTCAATAGCTTAGTAGTTTACGTCATGAACATTTAATAACAGATCCTAGCTGATTTGAATTAAGACCTCGTTGATTCAATTCCCGGCCGCGTCGATCTGAGAGTAAGACATCGGAAATTCACTGGACTGTTTATACGGAAAATGGACTAATTGCCTCGGATTAAACATGTGTTGTTAAATAGTGATAGATATCAACATAGTTGATCATTTCACTATAATGCTTGTTTACTGTTTTTACTTTGCAAGTTTTGGACTACTTTGCTTCGGTAGGATACATAAATATTCAACACTGAATATCTGTGACATGCTAATAAAAACAATAACAACAATTATAGCGCTGCTGTCTTCCATGACAACATCAAGCACTAGTGAGACAAATCAACCGGTGAGCAACCAAAAGGTCCAAAAGGTTGCAAATTCCAAAATAAGAAATCAGTTCAGAGATCATTCCAATTATGTGTTTATATCATCAGTGAGTGATGGAGAGAATATGTAGAGGAATGGTGTGATATGGCTGGGAAGCCAGTTAAAGAAGATCTTAAATTCAAAGAAGAAAAAAAGAAAATAATGGAAAACGATAATAGGGGCCCCGATAGAATGAGGCAGGAAATTTATTCTGCAATTAATAGCATGAAGAAAGCGAAAGCAGCCGGAATAGATTATACCCCAGCAGAATTCTTGAAAATATTGGAACGAGAAACAATCAATATGTTAGTGGAAGTATGAATGGATGTGTATTAGGCCAGACGATTTTACCAAGTCAGTGATAGTCCAAATTCCCAGAAAGCCAATGCTGTGGAGTGTTCGGATTACAGAACAATCAGTTTAATACCTCATGCATCGAAGATCTTATTAAATATAGTAAATAATCGCATTCAGTCGATTTATTTTATTATTGTTTATTTTCACTCTATAAAGATAATTCTAAATTATTATCGCAGCTTATAGTCAATCGATGATTGAACGTTTATGTCTATTATTGCTCCTAAAGGCTTATTATTTTACAAACTGGATTTGATATGATGAAATCGTAGTCCTTTGTTAACTTTAAAACTATGAGTTTTAAACCGAGTCATAACTTCCGCATTTTGTTTTTATACCCATGCCCTTCTGCCTACTCTTACATATGATCTGCCAAAAAACATTTTGTGTACTTGTTATATTTAATTAATTTGGATTAAATAATAGCAAGAATTAAAATCTGCTGGAAGCTTAGAACCAATTGCTCTGAAATAGGCCTTATAGCTAAAAATCTATTTTTAGAATAACTAGGTAGATTAAAATTAGAATGAAACTGTAAAGAATACGTCTGAAAATGTAAAGAATTAGGTATGCAAATTACCAATAGAACCTGCATTTACCCTCTTACATTTGTAGCACATTAATGTTTATTGCTGATGCTTCTGTACAGTGTATGACGAAGGATTTCGCCGAAATGAATTTAAAATAAGCAAATAACAGCAAAGATGAATAGTAAAGTGAAAGTCACTGCTGCAGATGATGATGATTATATGTATTAAGTATTACGTGTGGGGTTGGGTAAACTGGATTGGTTTCTCCGGGGATGACGCCCCTGCCCAGAAATGTTAGTCGACGCATAGGAAGGCATAGAGGACCCATCTCGTCATAAGCAGAATCCACCAAGAATAATGGTATATCAAAAGAAATGTTATAGATGATTTAAAGATCCACTCGATTGTGGATTTATTATATGAGGAGGAATAGGAAGATATAGATGAGTGGAGGCATTTAACCATGACCCGCCTGTAGGCAGTGCACTAAGAGAGTGGGAGAGAGAGAGAGAGGGAGGGAGAGAGAGAGAGAGAGAAAGAGAGGTTGGAGGATTCTATTGAACTTCAATTGGAGGTTCAATTCTTTATAATGTCGTGCACACAATGAGGTAGAACAGAAGATTTCATGGAAATTACAGTCGTATCATAAGAATATAGTTTAACATGAAATCTATGACGTTGTGAAATTAAATATCAATTTGTGAATTATTGAAAACTTCATTGAAATTATTTTGCTTTTGAAACTGAAATAACACCTCCGGATAGAGAACCAAACGTTACATTGTGGATGACTGATTTGATTGAACAAATCTGCGTAATAGAGAAAGAGAACGAGAAGAACGATAATAAAAGCCCTTAATGTTATTAGGAGGCCAGTCTTTTATTGTTTAGTCTATTTTCCGATCAAAGTTCATTGCAGTTTAGCCTTAATATTGAATCTGCTATATTTCATCACTTCCTATATAACTGTGATACCAGGAGGTTATGTTTGTTATATTAAGCTCTTTAGCGTCAGTATAGCGGCTACAGGAAAGATTGTTGTCAAGTACCGCCCTTCTTGTTCTTAGCTCGTGTGTCAGCTACAGTAGGCTACACACTGTACTATAGTTTTATAATTATCTAAAGCAGATGCTGAGGAGGTTTAGAATACTTTGGATCTTATTAGACGCTGCATAGGCTTCTAATTTACTTTCTCTTTTAGTACTTTTAGAGGGCACGTCAGATTCTTTTGAACTTTGTGTGCTTTTCCTTTCACGTGATCTGCTATATTTGGTTATATTAACTGGCGCTGCGTGAATTTTAATGAAATAAATTTTAAATTAATAGTAAAACTATAAATTATAAAATTAACATGAACAATAAAATTATCGTAGTTTAGTAGACCTATTATATTTTTATTTGACCTTTTTCATCTTGCCACAATAAATACGAGCATACTCAACTAGCAAATAAAAAATAAACAAGAATAAGAAGGTTACCACAAAGGAGCCAGAGCCCTTTGAAATATCACTTTGACGTCCTTGAAATCATCCTTGTACGAGGAAACGAACGTTAAACCTTTATTATTATTACTTTTTTTACCCCGGTGTCAAGAACCTGGGATTTGATAAAAACGATTCAAGCAATACGTCCTGAATCGCCGCCCGACTACTCGAGGTCATCAGTCGGCTTAAAATAATTATTGAAGCAGACTGCATTAAATCTTTGAAAAGTCATGGAAAGCCTTTGCCAAAGAATATATGTCTCTCGCTTATCGCCGGTTTGCTCTGCAATAAGTCTGCCTATGCCATTAATAAAGTCAACTCCTTCGGGATTCATCGGGCCCATGGTTTCAATGGCCAACGGAACAACTTCATATCCTAAGGACAGATCGCGGTATTTATCCAACTTCCTAGAGGCGGCATGAACAGCAGCTCCACCGGCTGTGACTGAAGTCGTATTCAGGTAGGAGTTTGCCATAGTGTCAATGACCGTGACGTTCCATACGGCACATTTACCGTTGCACCAGGGCACCAAAGTCATGCCGTCCGGACGCTTGCCGTCTGATCTGGACAACCCACTTGGTTCCTTAGAGAAAGGGATGCCATTTATTATTATTATTATTTATTATTATTATTATTATTATTATTAATAGGCCTACAGTAAATAAAAGCAAATAAGAATAACATATTCGTTTACAAATGTTTAATAGGCTACAGAATACTGTAGATCCTATGATAACCGTACAGTGTAATTACTGTCCATTTGAGGGGTGGTCAACTAGATAGGTTACTTATGACCTCTTGACGGCCTTGTTTTTGTATGTCACTGTATATTTTGAGTGTATCGAAATAAACATAGTTCTCTCTCTCTCTCTCCCATATAAAGAAGGTAACCACAAATAATCAAATACATAATCAAAATAAAGATTTTAATAATCTGCTGCGTATACAATCTATAGCAGCTGAGACTTTATATTCCAAGGACATCATGTTTTATTTTCTTTGTTGCACATTTGCGTTTTTTCTGTTCTGTGTGTGTTTTGGTTGACGAAGTGAAAAATAAAGATATATATATATATATATATCAAAGACGTATATGTAGAATAATTTTCCTTAAACCGTATTGTAATTAAGAAACAATATGTATGATCTTTTATTCACCAAAATACATGGCAGTAGGAACAGAACAAGAAAATAAAAATAACTAACGAACAGAAAATCAGAAATTACGGATTCACCATTAAATAGTCTGAAAGTAGATAAATATATACTAAAATCGCCGTTTATCTTAGGATAGACTTTCCATAATCTAATTAGGTTAATATTCCTTCAAAATAAGTCCAAACTTTGTGTATTATTTTACCAATAGAATCATCATGCTGAATTGTATATTTATTTTTAATACAATAGACTATTGTATTTTTTTACAAATGGCATTAAGCGTTTCAAATGAACTTGTCAAAAATCTTAGAAAAGGTAGGTAAAATATACACGGACCTGTAGTTATGATAATTAATTAAGATCTTACTTTGCGGTTAGCACGCAGGATAGATCTTTGCAGTTTCCGACTTTTCTGGAAATATTCCTTCACTCGGCTACAATTAAAAATTATCGGATAGATATCATATCATATTATATTATATTATATTATATTATATTATATTATATTATATTATATTATATTATATTATATTATATTATATTATATTATTATTAGATATTATCGATTAAGTTCAGCAATGAACTCGAAGATCTGTTTTACTAAGTTCGTGGAAATATCAACCTAACCAAAACTTTCACAACTTTTCGAACAGCTTACGATTTAAGGGATTCAACCCTCTTCAGCTCCCGGGAAATATAGCAACACTGAGAAGGTTTTGAGGTATATAGGCGTTTTAGGTTTACATAAGTAAATCTTTAAAAGTTCAAAAGTCATTGGCCTATATATGCAGTTTTCGAGCAATCAATGCTTCATGCGCTCTTGCTTTTTAGTTACTCAACTTGACAAATCGTAAGCATAGTTATCTTAGCGTGGTGATTATATAGAATTACAATCTTGAGGTCTGTTATATTTCTTAAACTCAAGCTTGAATAGTTTTATACTCGAGGAGATTTTGTCCACGAATAATTACCTCTGCTTCGAATAAGTTAACGATTATTCATCTTCTCTAGGCTAGATCTCCTCTCTCAACCTAGATCTCTATCTCTAGCCTACAAATCTATTTCTCCAGCCTAGATCTATTTCTCTGGCTAGATCTCTTTCTCTATCCTACAGATCTATTTCTTCAGCCTAGATCTCTTTCTCCAGCCTAGATCTCTTTCTCCAGCCCCGATGATTTGCAAAGGAATAATTAATTATATTTCGTAAGAGTCTGAGAAAATATGATAAGGTTCTAATATACTGTACTGGTTCTATATAGCTATATATTATGATTCGGTCTAAATCTCACTTTGTTATTATTATTATTATTATTATTATTAGGCCTATTCTTATTATTATTACCACTACTACTAATATTATTGTTATTATTTTACTCATGACTATATTTAATTAGGTCTTCACAAAAATTGATAATTGAGTAAAAACAGCCACAAATTTACATCCTATGGAAAATGGTTTTTTTAAACTAAGTATCATTACCAAGTATGAAATTTCCAGTTTTAGCATCATTATGATGTAGAGTAAAATAACGAGTCCATTTGGCGCTTCTCTTTAATAAGACAGAGCCTCATAATAGAAGGGATAACATTTACAAGCATGATTTATCAGGCTTAATATCTGCTGCTAAAACTAAAGCTAAGCCTTTTTAACGTCAGTGTCCTGTTCGATACCGTGTTAGTGGCGAAGAAAGTATTGAATTTGAACCATACACCTACTGATCCGCTATCCAGTTAAAATTCCAACAAGCCATCAAGCCAACATGCCAACAACATAACACTACCGCGATGATGCTTATGTGATATTTAGAAGTCACATTTGCTAGCAATATTCGCATTCTATTTGTAAAATTAATTAATTAAAATTTAAATTAATATCGGCTTTAGTCAATTTTCAAACCTAAAATAGGCGAATTGAACTTGGCTGCCAACTAGTAAGAGCTCTTTTCTAGCATCCAACCTTTTCGCTCAGAGACTTCTAAGGGACTTCAAAACAGTCCACTAAATGAATTTTTTCATACCACAATTTTCTAAATTAGAACCTAAAAGTTTGAAATTATAATATCAATTATACTCTAGTAAAATAAAATCTGTCTTTTTGGCGTAGAATAGACAGCCAATAACATTTCTGAAATTTTTGAATTTGATGAACTTAAGATTGTATAACGAGAGAAGGCATCATCTAGAGAGCAATGCAGCTTACTGTTCTCTGCTGGTTTTGTGCTGTGCTGTTCTCTTGCAATGTTCTGGGAAGAGCGATCAGAAGAGGAGGATTTCGTACAGCAGAAGAACAAATGGTAAACTATTTCATACTATAACCGTATCACTCATTCATCATCAGCGTCGTCATCACTTATTCGTCATCATAGTCGTAATCTCTTATTTGTCATCATCGTCATTCATCATTTATTCAACTATTAGGGTCTGGATACCTTCTCCACTCCTCTCTGTCTTATGCCATAATCAAAATCTCTTACATTCGGTTTAGAAAATATTGTTGAAAATTCTGGAGCCTATGAGATCATTAACCGAATGCCATTTCTGACGTTGATTAGGATCGTAGTGCTTTAGTCGCCTTCTACGAAACGTGTAGTCACCGGTTGGTCTATTCTTAGAACAACCTTAAACAGCACGGAAAAACAATAAAGAAACGTTATGTATTGTTAATTAAAATTAATCTTATTTAATTAAAAGACATGTCTATTAGAAATCGTCTATACACACGATGCCTGTTAAATAATCAAGAACAAAAACTGCTTCCTAGATATAAATAATAACTTTAGTTCATTTTGGGTTTTCAGATTTAGTGAAAAAATTTAAATTTAGTAAATTTAAAACCAAAAATTAAAGAAAAGTATTTTTAAAAGTAAGCCCATTTTGAAAATTCTTAAAAATACTCTTTAAAAGTATTTTACAAATACTTTAAAAATACTTTTTAAAAGTATTTTGAATATTGAAAATAAAATATCAGTTTCTATTTTGAAAAACTTTTGAATTTGTAAAATATTTTAGTGCTCATCACTGGATAGTAATATGATAAAACATCACAATAATATGATTGAGTGTGATATGATGGCAATACGATAATAACGTTAAAGTAATTTCATTGTAATATGATAACAATATGATTGTAATTGTGGAAGTAACTTATATCAATTTCAGAAGTGAATATTTTTCCAGAAAATCTGACAATTAGATGTTGATTATTATTTTCTTCTTGAAGATCTGAACGTTTAAAAAATGGTTAAACTTTTAGCTAAGGCTTATTGAGATTTCCCTTGGGATTGTTTCTGCCCTTGTCCGCTGGCCTACATGTACTTATGGCAGAGTGGGTAAGATTCTTTAAATCCCTTTACTTTGGAATGATTTTCAGAATTTTGGAATTTCCACCATATTTGAACATTATTGTTGTTCTCCGGTTTGATTTTGTCTCAATAGTGTTCGATTTTGTCATTGATAACTGTAGCACTCCAATTGTTGTTTTCGTTGGTAAGCCAAACAGCTATAACAACTAGCTATACAACTAGCTATACAACTATACAACTAGCTATACAACTAGCTATACAACTAGCTATACAACTATACAACTAGTTATACAACTAGCTGTATAGCTAGTTGTCGCCAATACGTCTGAAGCTACATCGCTTCTGGAGTCTCAGTTTTCTTTAAAAATAGTTCTCAGAGAACCTTAGTTCGTCTGGATACCCTTCAAATCTTGTAGCTCACTCAGCCATGTTGACTTCTATATTTTCTTCCGACATGTCAAAGTCTGTTGTATATCTAATTTGACTTGCTATAGTTTCAGGCATAATTTACAATTTAAATCATTACCTAATATTCTCTCTTAGTGCACTGTCTACTGGCAAGTCCATGGTATACAATGCCTCCACTTTTCTCTGTTACCTAATATAATGATAGTCATATTATGAGGTTAAGATGACGATTCCGTGTCCAGAATACCTTTTCTGGATTCACGCCGCAATATTGCGTTCAATGGAACCCACTCACTCGAGATATACATGTAGCTCCTTAGCTGCAGCTATAGAGCTTCGAATCACGCATTACCCTTCGAAACTCGTCTTAAAATTATATAAAAAAACATCGCAAATATTTCTAATAGTTTCAGTGCATGCTTTATTAGTTATTATATATATATATATATATATATATATATATAAAGATATATATATATATAAAAGATATATATATATATATATATATATATATATATATATATATATATATATATACATATACATGTATATATGTACGTTTTCAGGGCTATCTGCAGAGATACGGATACCTGAGACGCAGAAGCCATGCTAATCTAGTAGCTCTAAGCGCTGACTCTGGAGACACAGAGGTCAAAATGGCGGTGCGTCGTTTCCAAAAAATGGCTGGAATACCACAGACAGGTTTACTATAGTTCACGTGTCTTCTACCGCTTTCGAGTGAAGAAACTGACGTTAACATTAGCTTTACCAGCTTTTTAAAATGTATTGTTGCTTAATATAGCGCTAATATATTTAATTCGATTGATTATGCTTCGGAGTCTCGATGTACTAAGAAATCTGTACTTTTATACCAGTAATTAGCTAACATTTATAATTGAGTATTCATCATCATCGTCATCATCATTTTGCCTTGAATTACAGTTTAACTTGGGTCTCGTCATCATCATCATCATTATCACCATCATCATCATCATGAAAATTTTGAGTCTGCTAAAAGAACTTTGCATATAATAATAGAAAACCTTAATTCGAAGCGCTTTATATAATAGATTCAGTGAAAAGTAAAATGTTAGTAATTAAAATATGGCATCTTCAAAGAGTTGGCACATAAACGACAAATGCCCTGTTATCTTTTCTATTCCACTAATTATTTGTTGAATTAATATGAAAACAGTTTCTGAAAGTGTATAAATTTTGCTCTTCTAGATTCCAAAACTGAAAAATATTATAATATACACATTCGTTTCTGAAGATGATACATGTGTGTATGAACCTGATGTTACACACCTTTGTGCAAATAATTTTGCAAGTAATAATAAGAGAGTATGCAAATTGTATTGAACAATTTAGTGCATATACTTTTGTTTTTGTTGTAGGTTTGATGGATGAGGCTACTATAAGAATGATGAATGCTCCCCGTTGTGGTATGCCTGACCATATGGAGATTGGAGACTATCGACTTTCAGGTCGGCTCAGCTTCTTAGATTTATTACAATTGAGCCGATATTTCATAAATTTGTGAACAAATATCAATCATATATACATTCATATACACCCTCATAAGCTACATAAGGTATGGATATGGCACGGACTTTGAAGGGATTAACTTGTTGATCTAAGGAGTGCTCTTATGGAGCGAGAAAACAGACCTTGATTATGAATATGTACTTTGAACCTGCCACTTGGCAGTGCACTGAAGAAGAAGAAGAGATACACCCTCATATGCGAACTCATATGTACAGTCATATGTACACTCATGATCAAATAGTAGCCTATGTAAACGTGCATTTTAATCAACATAATGCTTAAATATTTCTACTAGGAACCAAATGGAGTAAACGCATGCTAACATATCGTATACAGAACTACACCAGAGATCTGTCTCAATCCCAGCAAATCAACACAATCTGGGATGCTTTCATGGTAAGTAAAGTCATCGGTTAATATATGTATATAGTCACATATATATATATATATATATATATATATATATATATATATGCATGTATATATATACATATATATATATAGATGTATATATATATATATACTATATATATATATATACATGTATATACATGCATATATATATATATGTACATGTAGAACTATATAAATATATAATATTATATATAATTATTAATTATTGTTATATACACTACTCTATTATTATATAATAATAACTATTATTATATTATTATTATATAATTATTATTATTAATATATATAATATACTATATCTATATTATATATTATGTATATACATTTATATACTGTATATATATGCGTATATATATATATATATATATATATATATATATATATATATATATATATATATCGATAAGAATTCTGAATGCTCCGTTGTGGTATGTCTGACTCTATGGAGATTGGAAGCTATGACCTTGCAGGTTTTATCAGCTTCACAGAGTTTCTGCATTTTTCTCTATAGTCAGTTGTGGATTAAGACTCAACTAAAAAATGTAGAAAGTACAGCGTATACCAATACATTCACATTTTACAATTCTGTGCATCAAACTCAATAAACTTAATAAATTACGAAAATTCAATGAACCAATTTTTTCTCGATAGCTGATATATGCTGCCAATAAAGCGGAAAAGGAAAGAATTACATTCGTTTGGAATTGATTTAATTCACTATTTTATTTATTCTTGAAATCAGTTGCTGTTCCTGAACTCTCACTGCTACTGTTAAGCTACATTTACGATAAGCTAAGTATTCAAATTATTGAACAACTGAAACTAGGGGTATCTTAGGATATCAATATGTCATTATTGATAGAATGGTGATAGCTACAGCAGTAATGCTTTCTCTAAATAGTAAGCAATAAAATTATACTTTCACTTACAAGTTTCATTCTGCTTAACGTATGAATTGTTGTAATCTGTTGCAAGATTTGGAGAAAGGTAGCTCAACTTGACTTCTCGTGTCGCAGCACTTCAAAATGGCCTGCCATAACTGACTTAAATATCGGCTTTTCTCGTCAGGATCACGGAGATGGTTTTCCATTTGATGGACCTCAAGGAACTTTGGCGCACGCCTTCTTTCCTCAAAATGGCAATATTCATTTTGATGATGATGAACAGTGGACTATAGGTGGAAGAAGTGGTATGTGAAATAAAATCTATCATATCATGTCATTGATCATCCTTGGGCTGATTTTAGCGAAGGATTTTTCATGATATTCCCACAAGATTAAGTTCTTCGTCATTTTCTCTATTCTGTTCATGCATAAACGATAATTCCAGCACCTTTCAGGTCTTCTTCGAGGCAGCCTTTTCATGTTATTTAAGGTTTTCCCACTGTTCTTTTGCCATCAGTTATCAGCTATGTTGCTAGTTAAAAACCTTTCGCGGACTTCTGTTTTCGTACATCCGCAGTACATGAATAATCCATGGTATTCTTCATGTCTTGATGGTTTCACTTACTATTTATTGAGTTATTCTTATCTTAATGATTTCATTTGTTACGTCCTCCTTGTAACTGGTAACTGTTATTTTCAGTTTATTTTTTATTTAGCTATTTTTTCATTGACATTCAATTTTTTTCATTGTCTTCGTCAATTACTACGATTCGCATCCATATATTAGTTCTGGTATACTTCAAGGGTTGGGAATTCTTAGTTTAAATCTCAAGTATGACATCGTGCCTTTTCATTATTTTCTGTAACTTGCTAATTCTTATTCCTTTTAGAGAAATTCATTTAATTTATGGTTCTGACCCTCCTTCTACGTTAATTTTTAATAGACAACCTTGTTTACAATTTCAATATCTTTTTCTTGAAGCTTAACTGCTTTACGGACTTTTTTGTTTTTTATTGACACAAACTAATTAAAAAAAATAATTAATTAATTAACTGAATTATTTTTGATTAATTCTAAATCCAAACTTTCCCCTTTCTAAGCCATTGCCTCCATTTGTTCCACTTTTCATGCTGGGCTCTGCAATCAACCAGGCGCTCTCAACGTATTCAACATGTTCTGTAATACCCTTTCTTTACTGCTGGTAATTTGAAGTCCTCCTCCTATTGCAAGTTATATCTATGACTGCCAATAATAAACTCGTATTTTACCAGCGGTACTTGAAAGTCCACATACGCAACTAAGACGTTCTTGCAGTCTGAATGCGAGAGAGACCAATTTCCCAGAATGCTTAGCATCCAATCTGACCAATAGTGTCACTTTATTTCTTTTTTCTTGTTTCACAAGTAAATCCTGGTAAATAACGGATTAAGTTTTAGATTTCTTCACGAATGATCTACATGGATTTTCCCAGATGTCTCATTATGTAGTCCAATGTAATGCCCACCAGGGCAGGTGCATGCACCCTTGTCTGAGTTTACTATACTGAACCACCAAGCTTCTTCTACGTCAAACAAATACACGCAGATATTGTGCGGTATAAATTAATCCTAAACATTATTCAATTAGCATTGTTGATACTCCCAACATTTCTTACTAACTTTGCGCATACTCAAAATTTCTAAAGGAGTTCCTACGCACTTATTCTCCTAAATGAATCATACGCCTCTGCAAAAATTAATAAACACTTTAACGATTCTTCGTTGTAGACTTACTCCAGCTTTTTTTCAATAATTAGTCTGATCAGAAATATCTGGTCGTAACGCCTCGCCCTTTTCTGAAATCACGTTGATGCTGTATTAAAACATCATCTACATTGTTAAGTAATACTAAATTATGAATATATTTCTTGTGATATTTAAGCTATGTATAGCTAATTTTGAATACATCATTCTGATAATGCATATTCAGAGATTTTTTAGAGTTATTCCTAATTAATTATTATTCTCAATTCACTATTATTTCTTATTTCTAAATATGTAAGCCATATCCGTTAACCCTATCTGTTATTATACATTTTCTCATCTTCCATGATTGCCGTAGGCCTACTGTACTAATCAATGATATGGTTGCTATATTTTGCTGATTGATGGTATGTTTGCTATATTTGCTAATTGATGCTCTCCTGTTATACTTTCTATTTGATGTTATTGTGTTTGTCGAGAACTACATGTTAAAGAGAAATTCATCCTTCAATTCTATGCCTAGTGTGAATACTTCGCCTGGTACACTTAATATACTCGAGTTGTTACACTTCTGTCAGTCTCTTTTCTTGAGGATTTGATGTATGATCTTTACAAAACACAACCTTCCGTGCGCACATAACTAAAGCTTCATAGGCATACTTCTCCCTTATCCGTGATCTTCGTCGAATTCGTCCATATTTGTCACGTGAGACAGCTGCTACAGTTAGTGCAGCTCTTCTGCAATCCAAGTTGGACAACTACAATTCCATTTTTAATCTTCCTGACTGTATGATTGATCGATTCAGTTTGCTCGATGGGCTCTTCTCTTTTTACCAACTGTTCAAAGTTCAGTTCCAGCTTTAGTGAGAAAAAATTGTGCTTTTTTATGTCGCCGTTGTTAATAAAATTTTCAAACAAAGGTGCATTTTGTTATCATTTCTAATTTTATTTAATCGCATTTGTGAATTCAGGCATAGATCTACTTCAGGTTGCTGTTCATGAGATTGGTCACGCTCTTGGTCTCCAACACTCAGAACTCAAAGATTCAATTATGCATGGTATGTACAAATACAACCTGGATAAGGTCGAACTCCACTCTGATGATATATCCGGCATACAACAACTTTACGGTCCTAGGACTTCAGCCACGCGCGGTTAGGGAAGTGAAAGAAGTCAGAATTTAACCGGTGACTAGAAATCTTCAAAATGAAAGATCGTTCTGTAACTCTGTAGAGAAGACCACCCCATGTACACTTATAAAAATAGGCGTATACTGAATATATTCAAAAGTATGATTGCAAGGATGGAAGAGTATAATAGGAACTATTTGTTATAATGCTAACTGATTAAAATTGTATTCGAAAATGTATTTCGATACATAATCATTGTTTGATTTTGCGAATTGATTCGCTATGCTTTAAGATGGCGTTTTGCTGATTATTGTAGTAGTAATGTGGGGTGCTATATATTGTATGTATCGCGCATAGTATATTTTCTTTGTCATTAATTGTATTAACTTTTTATGGATTACATTATGGAAATGGACACGAACTTGGACAATGCTTTAACTTTCTGCCTATTCAGGTTATAGGTGAAATTCAGAAGTGGTTCTAAATTATTTTCTACACCGGTCATCGAAATTGTTTGATAAATTAGAAACTTCACCGATTAGCTGCATTCTCTGGTTATAGTTAAAAAGCATATGACAGTAAAGTATAACGTTTAAGATCTCTTCTTTCTTTCCAGTACATGTTTATTCAGGTCGTTTGGGTGAATGGATTTGCATTGACGTGTGATAAAAGGACGAACCTGACATCATCCTTAAATAAAGAAATGGACGTCAAGTTATTGTTGATTGACTGTTTGTGCCATGGACACTGAAAAATAGACAATCAATTAACTGTTCGCTTGTCGTAAGATGCGACAAACCATACATTATTCATTTCTTTATTCGTCCAAAACAGACAATAAAACAGTAAAAGATGCATCACATACATGTAAACATATATAAACACACATACACATAAGAACATACAACAATCAAAAATGAATTATAAGAAACTTAAGAATTTCTACTAATTCCAGCACTAGCATGAAACGCTTCATAAATTAAATACCCGCTTCTACCATAAGACAATCTATTGTCCAGAACCATCGAACAATTTATAGGCAATCTAAAACAATCGCACAGTTCATCTATTTCCCTCAGGCACATGTCTAGTTACAAAGTGTTTTAAAATTATATTTCTACGGATGTAGACAGTTTCTGAAGAAATTAAACATAAGCTTAACTATAATATGCTTAAAATCAATCTTACCCAACCCTATCATAATTGGCATATATTGCGGAAACCAATGGAAAACCAACATAGAAGCATACTTTTTCCACTTTTTCCCAAGCAATAGGCTACATAATGCATGGACAAAGCATAGCCTTTATGAAGGGTTTTGACGTATTAATCCATAGAGTGATCTACGCGGATAGTGAAAGTTGACTCAAGAGGATGACTTTGTACCATGGATCTGACGCTTGACAGAACACATTTGAGTGAGAGATATTCTCGTATTGTCTGGGACCATTGAGGTATAATCCAACCGTTCACAAGCATTAAGAGGCGACTAATTATGAACTGAGGAAGGCAACCAGAAACCACTTCAAAAGTCATATTATTCCTATGCAATAATCTACGTTAATGTTAACTAACTAATTAGCAAGGCAACAGCTGTATTTCAATCAAGCTTTGCACATTACAACCTTTGGTTGCCACTCGGGTACTTAAGAATAAAAGAAATCGGGATCCTTAAATAAATAATCCCTAAATAGAGATCCCTAGGATCCTTAAATAAATAATCCCTAAATAGAGATCCCTGGGATCAATAAATAAATCGGGATCCTTAAGAATAAAAGAGCTACTAAATAAATGGCATTGAATCTCATATTTGTAACAGCATCGAATGTAATTGAGACGTTGCACAAAAGTCTCTCAAGGGATATGGGTAGCTTCCCATATACATGTAGGTCGTCGGTATGGAAGCGATCCGTCTGTCAATTGTGTTATGAAATCGTCTGCAGTTGCATGGGTTCATGGCTCCATAGTCTCAATGGCATCCTAAGTAATTTATAAGGCGGGATTTAACGCACTTGGTTTGGTTGCGCGTCAATAATCGAAGTTAAGCTACATTGGCCTCGGTTAGTACTTTGTGGGTAACCACCTTGGAAGACTGAGTGTTTAATGTTTTGAAAGAAAAATACAAGGGTGAAGTAATGTTAACCTTAAATCAGCGACGGTTGCAATTGATGTGCCATCAAAAGGAAAAAATTACTAATAACCTGGAGAGGAAGGAGGAAATGTGCCTTAAACAAGTGTCGGTGCTTCTTGACCCAATGTGCCGTTATGTTTATGTTAAATTGGGAGAAATTAACGACTAATCGATCTAAAATCTAAAAGTTAAAAGTCTACAAACCTTTCGTCATGATCGTAGTCTGATTAACATTAGCATAACTAATAGCCTAAGTTATAACTGACTAATCCTGATGTTTCACGTGTGTACTCTACAATAACCGTTCACTTGTTACTCTTTAAATTTCCTCTAACGAGGAAAACAAGTCTGATTATAACTTAAAATTACACGTATATTAGAAAAGTAATTTAGCATAATTATATCATAATGGTATACTTACAGTGAAATATATCTAAACTGAATGTTCTGTTGTTTTGTTATACTGCATGTGTTTATCGACTAACTTTATATCAATGGTAAATTCTGGTATTTAAACGTTAATATTGGTATTTGGTATTAGTGACTGTGGCCAATCTTAAACCATGAAACATACCGTTGTTGAGTGCCATCCAACATGCAAACTGAATAGTCTGTCCAGGAAAGACAAAATTTGTTAAGCTGTCCTTCAAGTGACACTGCAACCTCCATTAACGCGTAGGCTAAATGAATAATATAGTAGTAGACATAAAAGACGTTCGTGTTGGCATTTGCTATTCCTTTTCGTTAGTTTGACACACTTGCAGAATTGGTTAAGTTTAGCGTCACTGATTGATTTGATTGATTGATTATGCCTAAATACCGGTTTGACGCCGAGTGTATTACATGTATAAGACGCAATTAAATCATTTGCGAATCTGAGATGAAAATGAAGTTGTCTTGTAAGCAGTGCTTAAATATGAGTTGTTTTATTTTATAAATAGCCTAAGATAATAAATTATTAAACTGACAACTTTATAACTGATAAGATAATTAACTGATAGATAATAATATTTATATGACAAATTGTCAGGATTTAGGCTAATGCATTGACTTCACTTGTATAGTTCATTTCTATTATACTCCATTCTACTGAAACCGCTCTTCTTCGTATACATAATGATCTTAGCTTTGCCATGAGTAGTAAACAGGTTTCTGCCTCGGTTGGTTCTTCTAGATCTCTCTGCTGCCTTTGATACAATTGACCAGGGCATCCTAATAAATAGGCTTAAATCTTGTTTTGGCATATCTGATTCTGCTTTTTCCCTTCTCACAACATATCTCTCATGTCGCACACAATCTGTTGTTATTGGTCAAAATCGCTCTTCTGAACTACCTCACCTACGTTCCATTGCTCTTCTCTTTATATATCACTCCTCTTAGCTACCTGCTTGCTCAGTCCTCCATAAAATTTCATTTCTATGCAGACGACACACAACTATATATTTCTTTTTTTCTATGCAGACGTCACACAACTATATATTTCCTTTTCTAATCATGATTCTGATCAAAAACTGGCTCATCTCCCATCCATTCTAGACAAGGTTTATTCCTGGTTTTGTGCTAACCGTCTTGCTGTTAATCCTTCCAAAGCTGAATACCTTTTAATTGGCACTCCTTTGCAAAGAAGTAAAATTACCTATAGCTCTGTTAATTTTCAGAATATTGCTCTATCACCTTCTCGATCCGCCAAAAACCTTGGATTCATATTTGATGAAAACCTTGACTTTAAATCCCATATCTCTTCTGTTTGTCGAGCTTCTTTCTTTCAGATTCGTCAGATTAGGCAAATACGTCCATCCCTTACTAGAAATTCAGCCACTATCCTTGCTAATTCTAGAGTTCATTCAAAGCTCGACTACTGTAATTCATTATTACATGGGTTGCCTACTTCTTCTCTCAATCGTTTGCAGCACGTCTAAAATTCTCTTGCACGTGTTGTTTGTAAGTCCTCTCGACTTCAATTTCGCTCTCTTTCTCTACTTCGCAGTATTCATTGGCTCCCTGTTAATCAACGCATAAAATATAAAATAGCTATATTAACTTTCAAAACTCTGCGATTTGGCAAGCCTTCTTACTTATCTGAAATTCTTCTTCCCTATCGTCCCTCACGTGCACTTCGCTCCACCGATGCCAATCTTCTCTCAGTTCCAAATATTCTCACGTCATTGGGCAGATGTTCATTTTCTTACGCAGCAACCACAATCTGGAACTCTTTACCTGCTAATCTTCGCTCTTGTTCTTCTCTTTCAACATTCTCTAGCAAGCTTAAAACTTACCTTTTCCCACCATAGACATAATCAATCTACCTTGACCATTTTTTGATCACCGGACTGGCTTTCGTTTAGGACCTTACTTCTCCTCAGCACATTTCTTTCGCAGATTGGTCTGAGTGAATTGATCTGTAGTGATGTGTGCTGTTGGGGACGTCCCTGACATCATCCCTGGATGAGGAAACGGACGTTAAACCTTTATTTATTATTATTTATTTATTTCTAAACATGCTATGTAATGCATAATTTATTGGAAGGTTTTATAGAAATTTTGTTTTTATACTATAAGAAATTACATAGTGAAATCAATGGGCTATAAAATTAATCATCAAGTTATGCAGAATTGAAAAATTAGTCAAATTTGAGTTTATTAGGGGATTTAAACTGATGACACTAACGACATCTGCAGAAACTGAAAGAAACGTTATAATGTCAACTGATTCTGCAGTAATAAAGAAAAAGGAAACTATAATAAAACGCTGGGTTTCTTAAGGTTGACAGTATTTAATTGTTTATCTATTTTTCGATCAAAGTTCATTGCAGATTCACCCGTAATATTGAATCTGGTATATTTCATCAATTTGTACATAACAGTGTTACCATTAGCATGTTGTTAGACTCCTTGGACTCCTTGTTTCACCTCTTTAGTGTCTATTTCGCGGCTACAGCCAAGATTGTATTCAGATACTACCATGACTATATTCATATACAACACTGATTGCATTCAGGTACTACACTGATTGTATTCAGGTAATACACTGACTGTATTCAGATACTACACTGATTGTATTCAGATACTACACTGATTGTATTCAGATACTACACTGATTGTATTCAGATACTACACTGATTGTATTCAGATACTACACTGATTGTATTCAGATATTCGTCACCAAAATGTTGACAGGCTATCAGCTTCAGTTGAGTGGACTATAGTTCTAGAACTATCTATCTAAGATGCAGATACATTTTGAATACTCAAGACAATATAATAGGCTGCGTTGGTTTCCAATCTGATTATATTGTTAACTTATGCAGTGGCCGTAGTGCAGCGTAGTATTGGATTGTGGAGTTCAACTCCACATCAAACCACTGAGTAATACAGCTACACTGAGAAAGTTTTCAGTCAAATATACAAGTAGGTTTACGTAAGTATACATGTATATTTAAGTTGCAAAATTGATATATATAGAAATATACTAGCAAACATATTTTACATATGTAGGCCTACTTGATTTCTAGCTACATAAGTGGACAACTCGTAAGCATACTGTTCGTTGTGCGGTGCATATTTAGTTCTAGGATGTTGTGCCATTGGATATGTCTTAATTTGCTACTTGAGGCGTTTACTTTAATCTACAGTAGATGTTTATTCCTACTATTATGCCTCTGCTTCGATTTATAATCATTAATTTGCCGTTCTCAATCTTAGATGAAACAACTAAATTAATCAACTATTACTTCGTTTGATGATAATTTTTTATCTCCTGAATGGCGTGACAACCTCATACAAGATTAAGCAAAATTCCCTAGATTTAATTTTTTCTTAATCTCACATTGTAACTGTAACTAAATGCATTTGGTCTGTTCCTATAAATTGAATATGCTATTTAGTGATCGATATTGTCGTGGACAACAGTAACACTCTAATCCAGTTGTTGTTGTTGCTGTTTTTGTTGTTGAATAACGAAGTAAAAGCCGACACGGGCCTACTTCCTTTGGAAAATCACTGTAATATACGAAATAGGGCATATCATTGCGCTTCAAAAACGAAATCTCGATTTAATGTATAAATAACACTGAGTACATTGTTTTGCTTTTGATCTAATAAGTTTTGTATAATAAATCCTTCTTTCAGTGTATCAGGTTTCCACTCTTAGCAGACTATACTCTACTCCTCACAGTTTGACTAGGGTTTACCATTGCTTATAATAGGAACCATCTAGAAGCATTTTAAGACGTGCTAAACAGCCTGATTTCTATATCAATGTAAACTTGGGAGGATATACATGAATCTTGCCAGGTGATAGCAAACTATTTAGGGCAGTCTGTTAGAATCCTGACCATTTGCTGGTTCCTCTTTTGGCTTCAATTAATAAACCAACATTCATATCAAACCATATGAAACTTTGCTGAAAGAAATTAATCGCTTCCAATTAAGAGTACAGTATCTCCTTAAGTGATAAAAACTATATTGCTCGCATAAAACTGTGATATTTCGAAGTCAGGTTTTTTATTAATATGGTGTTTCAATTTATAAAAAAACAGTAAAGCTATAGTGCTAATTCATAAAATGTTTGATTAAGTCAATCTTTCAACCGAAAATAGGTTGAACTGGTGGCATGTTAGCAAGTTGTTCGATTTCTGATTAGTGAGAGCATTATTAAAATCCAGCCTCTCTCAGTCATTGTTATGCTGGTATACTGTCGAGACCCGTAGAAAACGTTACATTCTTCTATTGCCTTTTAACTCATAAATTTTTCTGAGATTTCTAACAGTTTACTTTATGAATTTTCACACCAGAATCTTCTAAATTGGTATGTTCATGTAAAGATTGGTCTCTGAGGATGCATAGCAGGAATTTGTAACTTAGCATATTAAAATCTGTCTCTTTGATGCAGAATAGACAGACACTTGAGAGAGAAGTCATCATCTAGAGAGCCATGCAGCTTACTGTTCTCTGCTGGTTTTGTGCTGTGCTGCTCTCGTGCAATGTTCTGGGAAGAGCGGTTAGAAGAGGAGGATTTCGTACAACAGAAGAACAAATGGTAAAATATTTCATTCTATAACAGCATTACTTATTCATCATCATCGTTGTCATCATCGTCGTCGTTATCATTTTTGTCATCTTAGTCGTCATCCTCATTCGTCTGCTGTTTCATTTTCGTCTTCGGCTAATTGATAGAAAGATTGTAAATCTTTCAATTTAAAAAATTGATTTCTATCAATTTTTAAAATTGATAGAAAGATTGTAGCAAAAACTTCTACGCATGCGAAACATAATATTAAGGATCCTTATTTCATTTTATGATAGCAATTGCTATTTAATGGATATTATCGCATTATATAGATTGATAAAGATTAGAAATGTAATGCTAACGATAGTAATATGATAAAACTGCATTACTTTAATGTGTTTGGAGTATTTTAAGTGCTATCTCTCAGCGAATAGTGTTAGATGTCTTGATATTATAAAGATTGATATGACAAAGTATAGTATACTAATGATTGTAATATGATAAAGCTGCATTACTTTAGTTTTATAAGAGTAAGTTCTGCCTCTCATGGAAATGTAATAGATATTATCGTATTTTAAAGATTGAACATTATCATTGAAGACTCAGGGGCGGATCCAAAAATGTTTTAAGGGGGACCCGAAATTTTTTTGAGAGTGTACACCTTTTTGCTTAGCTCCGCATTTTTCGGGACATGTGACGCAACCAGAAAAAATGCTATAAGGGGGAGAGCTCAAAATTATTACACTACTGTGCTCGGCTCATAGAGTGAGTGTATCCCCGTATCTTACCCCCACTCCACTCATACCCTCACTAAAGTGAGAGGAAAATCTAAAATGCCTAAATTCCTACAGTTGTTTTGGAAAAATTAAAATAAATTTTGTCACCTCTGAAGAAACTCAGCTGATCTGGACGAATTGCAAAAATGACCTAATTTTGGCGGTAGGGGGGAAGGCTTAAACCAATCCCAGCCATGGCTGTTTGCACCACTGCTCTAGGACAGAGGCACGTTTTTTACTTACCCCCTTTTTCCTCTAATACAGTGATTAAATTGAAAATTGAGAGCCAGTGAAGAAACGATCAACATTTTTCGGGCCCCATTCCACTATACAGCGCTCCTACAATATAAAATATGGGCCCTTAATCCCATATTTGAGCTAGTAGAACTGAGTTCCCTCTGGTACTCCCCACCCCTAACCACTGCCCTTACAAACATATTGATTTACAAATAAAAACTGCCACAGAAACAATGAAAGTATAGCTTAATTTTTTTTATCGCCAAGCCTAGGGGGGGGGGGGCGGGCCTCCTGGGTCTCCTAGATCCGCCACTGACTCCGGTAATTTTATGCTATCTATCAAAGTTACCGAAACGTATTCGTTAGATTAGTCAAAAGCAATTGCGAATAAAAAATGGATTAATTTTTTATATAATAAAATAATCAATCGGTATTTTAATCATTCAGTGGCCTAAAATTTGCAAAATGAAAACAATTAGATGACAGTAATCTTATGTGTTATTTGTGATTCATCAAATCTATGGCGGATTAAACAGATAATGTATTTTGAACTGTACATGTATTCTCAAACCATTACCTTATTAAACGTTGTAGTAGCAGTGAATTGCTGGTTTTACCTGGAAACACGTTGAGATCAAAAATTACTTTCGAAACTTCTTTGATAACATTGAAAAAAATTCAATACAATACATACACAATTCTCTAGCGAAATCTCAATATTCTAGCAACATATAGAAACTTTAAGGTTTAGTTTAATAAGAGGAATTGCGATGTCTAATCAACAAATTTCGTGGTAGTATAGCTATAAGTAAAACAGTTACAGCACTTCTACAAAAAGTAGACAAAATTTCACAGAACACAGTTCAGTTAACAGCATTGTCGTAAATTCCCTCCCACATAGATAAATATTCCACCAAAAGTAAGTATTAAGTATGTTGAGCATGTTCAGGTGTCAGAATACATTGTATCTAAAGCAATCATTGATTTGGTCTAATCTAGTTGCTGAAGCGCTGCGACAAGACGTAGCCACTTTATCACTGCAAATATTTTGGAAAAATTGGCTGCAGTCAACTGATAAGCAGTTCACTGACTGCAAATATCAGCGTTATGTAGGAGTTTTAAGTGTTAATTCTTACAAAGAATACTCTTAAATATAAAAATGGTAGGAGAAATTACATCTATCAGAATCAGTAAATAGCCCACCTAAACATTTAAACTATATACTCAAATACCCTTGTTAAAGAAAACTGTGCTATTCTTTCATAGAAATGCTGTAACTTTTTATATCCGAATATTTTGCCGCAAAATTACACCATATTAGGAGTACAAATGCCTCCTCCAGCAGAATTGAATGTTTTGTGTAATTAGTTTGTTTTGTATAAGTTTGAGCCTATGGAGATTTCGCAACAAAAGAAGATTTGTGTTTGTCCTAGTCTCGACATGTACATGTATCTGTACCCGAAGCATTTTACGCGTGTAATCCACTAGCTGGCTATCACCCGTACACCTGACATAATCTTGCATCTAGAATCTCTGTTTCCTTTAAACATAATTCTCAGAGCTCCTGAGTTCATTTGGCTGAATATCATTCAAATAGTGCAACTCAGCTACGGTGATTCCACCATTTCCGTCAGATATTTCAAAGTCCAAAATCATTAGCCTAAGCTTCGGAGAGAGCTCATCCATTTTCATTATCTTCTAAACGTTCTCCCTGATGAATAAGAATTTCATAATTATAATATTATATAAAGACTCTTATTGAGTTTTTAATTTACACTACACGTATTTTCGCTTCTATGTACTTTATGAAATTTTCTGCTGTATGTTTGATTTCATACAATAAACTAATATATAACTATATACATACATTATATATATATAATTTATATATATATATATGTATATATATATATATATATAATTTATATAGAAAGCCTATTGAAATAGAAAAAAACCTACTTTCTATTATCTACTTCAATTTTAAAACTATTTATGTCTTCAAACATTTACACGAGCACTGATTTAGTGTTAATTTCAATCCATATAAAAACAAATTAATATGTGAATTTGTAACTGCATATTATTGTATTATCTCCAAGTTAAAGTTTTTAAAATTGTTTGCTCTTCATTGATGGTTTTACTATTATAGTTTCTCTATCATCGTCAATCAATGAAATTCATTTTGAGCGTAGTATAAAATATCAAATTTCATAACGGCATTAGCATTAAATTCTGGTGGGGTTTTACCACTGCGGAAGATAGAAAGAGGCTTGAAGCTTTTTTGAGACGAGCAAAAAAGGCAAATTTCTGCAACTTGGAATCCTGTTTTGAAGATTTGTGTGCTTCAGCTGATTATAAACTTTTTAATAATGTACATAGTGATAGCGCCCATCTACTTACCCCGCTTTTGCCTCCACTTGCCTATCACCCATATCTAACTAGAAGAAACGTTGCCGGTAGAAATTTCACACTTCCTACTAAACGCAATAGTTTAAGTGACAAGAACTTTATTATACTTGAAGATGCTAGAAATTATTAACTTTTACCTTACAATGCCTACCCGTTTATTTTTAAACTGCTGAAATTGTTTTCTACTACTGTTTAATAATGCTTAGATAACTATATGTGACTTTAGAACTCTTAAAGTAGGATAAGTTTGCCTTGGTCAATATTTTTTAATGTTATCTTATTATTTTCAATCTTGTAGTTTTGATTTTCTGTCTGTGTCTGATGCACTGCTATGTTAGCTGTCATATTGTTACGGTCTGCGATTTGTCAGATTGATTATGGAAATAAAAGAAATAGTTTATTATTAAATTACATGAAAGTTGACAACTACTGAAGAGTATTGTAATTCTGCTCGTATGGCTTTCTGCGAAAACATCTATTATACTCTCTTAAGAACCTAATGTGAGAGTTAAATATCTTTCACATCTAACTCTCCATCCAAACCAGTGAAAATATATTTAGTAGTCAGAATTA
Source organism: Enchytraeus crypticus (assembly GCA_905160935.1). NCBI lineage: Eukaryota > Metazoa > Annelida > Clitellata > Enchytraeida > Enchytraeidae > Enchytraeus > Enchytraeus crypticus. Next base: position 3,163,502 of record CAJHZI010000713.1, read on the forward strand.
TTTTTAAAATGTTGCATAGATTTCTAATCCTCTCTGCGTGCAATATTAGTTATTATATAAATTTATTTAGGTTTGTTAGATTATTTAAAGACCCACTCATATGTGGAAATGAAGAGGAAGTCGGAAGACAGCGAAGAGTGGAGGCGTTATATACCATGGACCTGCCAGTAGGCAGTGCACTAAGAGAGATATATTTATTTTCAGGACTACCTTCAGAGATTCGGGTACCTGGGTCATGCTAATCTAGAAGCTTTAAGCGTTGACTCTGGATCTCCAGGTACCGAGATCAAAATGGCAGTGCGCCGATTCCAAAAAATGGCGCGAATACCACAGACAGGTTTTACTAGCTTGATTAATTCAGTGTTTAATCTAATGAAGTGCTGATATTGGTAGTTCAGATTTTGCGAGATAGTTTCTAGGTACAACTAACAAAAATTATTAAAGAGTACTATTTGGTAGAGTTATTAACTGTATGATTACCACCAAGAACCCCATCGATAGACTATTGAAGTTTTTTGAAGATTCGACTACACAATCGATGATATATTCAATTGTAAGAAAGACTCATTGAAGAAAGTGAATATTTTAACTTAACGTAATGAAAGCATCCATTGTCTGTTTATTAGGGTCTACATGTGTTTCTAAGCCTTTGTTAAATTAATAGCAATAGTACTAACAATAATAATAATGATATTAAAACTAAAACTAATAGTAATAATAATTATATAATAACTATACAGTATATATATATGTTAATAATAATGACAATAATAATAATAATAATAATAATAATAATAATAATAATTATAATAATAATGATGATGATGATGATGACAACAAAAACATTAATATCAATAATAATTTAAAAATACTAGAGTAAAAAGTAGCAAATAAAATAAAATAACAACGACGGCAGTTAACGTCCGCATATTGCTTCGCCAGTTTTATTACAACTGAAACTCTCAGCCCTCGAATATGCCAAGCATACTATTTGCTTGAGTCAAACTCAATGAAACCTTTAAGAGAGTGCTTATAAAACTGTATCAATAAAAACGTCAATTTATTACAGACTAAAAATTTCTGTTCAGTATTTCATACAATGATGAACAATCCTTTTGGTTTTACTATCACTCTGTAAGCCTCTATATAAGACATATTAAGCGTTTAAATGTATTTATCCCTCAATCTTGTCAATTTAAGTCATTAGATTACAACAACACTGCAAAATATTCAATGTATTTCATTATAAGAAAATTTAGATCTGCTAAATGAATTTTTCATCTAGGCTCCATCCAGTAAAATTTCCTCAGCGCTCTTTATATTATGTATACGGAGATGAGAAAAATGTTAATGCTTAAATTTGGGCATCTTAAAAGTATTGGAAAGTACAGCTGGATGACTGTCTGATATGAAAGTTACTTCTGAAATTCGTATAGATTTGGCGTTATTGGTTTCCGAACCTGAAAATATTATTTCTTACACATTCCTTTCTGAAAATAACATATGATCAGTAATAAAATGATTTAAATAAAAATAAATAATGTTAGAAATAAAATTAATATAATAGAATAATTTTACAACTTTGTAAATAAATCATTGAAATAATTCTGAACAGTGTTGTGCACTATATCACTTACGTAAAGGTGTAGTTGAAAGTAGAGATGGGAATTTTTTGAATTTCCAGAGTTCGGGTTCGGTTCGTTGAAAACGTAAGTTCGGTTCGGGTTCGGTTCTAACAAGGGTTCGGGTTCGGTTCGGGTTCGGCTTGCCTTCCAACTAGCAAGAGTTCGATTCGAGCTTGAAATGGTTTGGTTTGGATAATGTTGCAATAGTTTAACTTTACTTATAATAATCATGGTTATGACAAACATGTTTAAAATGGTCTATGGCAAATATGCTTAAAAATTCATTAAGTCATAATAGCTGCCACATTTTTTCACCTGGGTAAAAACATGACAATGAAAAAAGGAGAGAAGTGATATTTATTCCTGTACATTTCTTAAAATATTGTAAGTTGACAAAAAATGGTCATAATATAGATATTTAGCTTTATTATTGTATCTGAAATATTCTCCTTGATTATATCGAGCAAATAGAATGCTTCATCAATTTTTTATTTTTTTGTCATTGTAGGCCTATATATTAGATGCATTTATAATTAAGTGGAAATGCCTTGGCTAAAATTTGATCCAATATGCCAGAGACAAAGTGCAATTTAGTAACATAAAAATGTCAAATAAAGATGATTTGGTAAACACGTGTACTTCCATAGAAAAATGGTCATAATGTACACCGTTTGCAATCAACTGACCAGTAATAAGCTTCATAATTTACCTTAGGGTTTCAAATTCGAAACTCTCAGATCAATTATGAAGTTACGAAAATTTATGAAATTATTGCATTGCTATTGTGCAAAATTATTTGCTCCAGATAGTCTAAACACGTATAGAATGTCATATATAATTATTTATAAATCTAGCTGCAAAAATACTAAGGTAGCACACTAAAATTAGAAAAAAGTCATAATTTGAGTTTAACATAACAATCCACCTAGATTGAGTCAAGCATTTTCAGATTTTAAAGGAATACTCTCATCACTTTTGTCTCTCTGATGTTAATCTTCATTCCATATGTCAATGCCGTATCATTCAGGCTATCCATTAGCTTCTGTAGGCCCGTCTCGCTTCCCGCTACCATTCCTTTGTACTGCTACCATTTTAAAATTTGTGTCGGAACCAGCCTTACCTGAATATATGCTGTTAGATACTGTAAGACATGTAAATGCAAAAACTAATATATATTTGTATTGTTCTTACTATCTTTATTTAATGTCACGCTAGTGAAGAAGAAAGGAACTACAAGAGTTTGGTTCAGTTCGGTTTGTACGAAGTTCGGGTTCGGTTCGGGTTCGGCCAGAGTCTGGGTTCGGGTTCGGTTCGGTCAGAGTCTGGGTTCGAGTTCGGTTCAGTTCGGTCAAAATTCTAGATGTTAGGGTTCGGTTCAGGTTCGGTTCGATTCCCATCTCTAGTTGAAAGCTTTGAAAACATTGTAATTGCAGGTTTGGTGGATGAGGCGACGATACGAATGATGAACGCTCCACGCTGTGGTGTACCAGATGATGTGGAGAATGGAAGCCGGAAAAGACGCTATGCCTCCGCAAGTCTGATCAGCTTTATAGACAATTTTAATGATATTTAACAGAATTGGAAGATGATATGCATGTAGTATTCTTCTTCCCTATCGTCCCTCACGTTCACTTCGTTCCACCGATGCCAATCTTCTCTCTGTTCCAAATATTCTCACTTCATTGGGCAGACGTTCTTTTTCTTACGCAGCACCCACAATCTGGAACTCTTTACCTGCTAATATTCGCTCTTGTTCTTCTCTTTCAACATTCTCTGGCAAGCTTAAGACTTACCTTTTCCCACCGTAGACATAATCAATCTACCCTGACCATTTTTGATCACCGGACTGGCTTTCGTTTAGGACCTTACTTCTCCTCAGCACATTTCTTTTGCAGATTAGTCTGAGTGAATTGATCTGTAGTGATGTGTGCTGTTGGGGACGTCCCTGATATCATCCCTCGATGAGGAAACGGACGTTAAACCTTTATTATTATTATTAGTAGTAGTAGTAGTAGAAATCAAGTTAAATTTGTGTTAGATTAGATTAGATGAATTGAAGCTATGACGGAGAAGAAGAATTGGAAGAAGATATGGTAGAAATCTAGTCAAATCTGTGATAGATGAGATTAGATGAATTGATGCAATGACGGAGAACCTATGACTATGAGCAATTGAGCAAATGAGTACAATCAAAACATGTGATAGGCTCTGTAAACTAATTTGTGTAACAGTAACGAATTGTATGTCAGATTCGTGTATCTTATGATTTTACAGGTAAGCAGATAATATTTAGATAATATGTCAAATTGTTTGTTGATTAAATAGTATTTAAGCTTATACTCCAATCAATACTGTATTTAATATAATCTTATAGGAACAAAATGGCGTAAATACCTGCTAACATATCGTATACAGAACTACTCCTCAGGTATACATGTACATATATCTGACTCTCAACAAAGAGCTACAATAATGGAGGCATTCTCGGTATGTACAGTCATTTGATAATATTATTATATAATTACAAATAATAGTTTAATAAGTAATAGCACAATTAGTGTTATAGCTAACAATCAGTAGTTTAATAGCAATACCGTAGTTATTCTTGACTCTGATCTAAACCTAGTGTCCTGGCCTACAATGGCGGTTGCTTGTTTCTTCAACTGAGTGTCCTGATAAAGTTAACCTTATTGAACTCATCCCTCACTCAGGTCGTGCTATCATTTTATGGGCTTTCCTAGTACCGTTATATTATATATCACCTGTAGCATTTGATATTATGTGAGCTGGACACCTTTGCAATGCATCAAGCTCATATATTTTAACAGTGATAATCCAATTGACAACATCTTCTTCAAACGCCGGGCAGCTAGAGTAAGATTTTATATTATATTGGTTGTTTGGGAGCACGCATTGAATCGTTGTGATATTTGTAATGGAAAAGTCTCATTTTCCGAAATAAATTTTGACAAATAGGTTACAACTTTATTATTAATTTTTGAGAATTGAAAACATCTGAATGCTATAACAATTCTTAGGAGGAAGTAAAATCAGACGATATATTGGACCACAAGTTGATCTTCACTTGAAACATAGGCCTAAATTGTTCTTCGAAAACATAGGCTCATTTAGTTGCCATACTTGTGTCTTTGGTTAATTAAAAAAGTGACTCCTTTTAGAAAATTTCTCATTAACGATTTAATTTATTGAATAGATTTTTAACTGCTTGATTGGCATATTAGTGCTGCTAGATTATGTAACGTAGTTTTAATAAACAATTGCCTACTTGTCATTACAAGCGTAATGATTGATTAATAATTTATATACGATAGTAAAAACAATTTACATGAGGAGTGGAGAATAATTTCAATAATTATATTCATGAAAGAAGTATGGAAGTTTTGAAATAGCATGAAGGCTTTTCATTTAGTGTAATGAATATAGAGACAGGTATAAATTAACTTCAATCTCTACGCGGTCTTATTGTTTAATTCAATTCTTTAACATCAACCACAATTCACTATTACATTATGGGTGATTGCTTCTATTTGAAGCTTTTAAGACTGCTATCAATATTTGTATAGTTTTGGATGACCATGCCCTTTGCAAACTATCTGACAATATTTTTGGATTTACATGTGCATTGTTTTCCGGATGAAATATTTTCTCTAAATTGCATCTTTGCTTCCAAAGATTTTTTTCCTTTCTATTTGCCTATCGTCCTCTAATACAATTTCACTCACTACATGCTCTCCCCAAGTTTTATCATTTGCCGACGTCGCCACCTCCCTAAGGTTGCTGAAATACCCGTTTTGGAAATTCTCAAACATTAGCACTAGTAGGCAATGTTTAGAAAAATCCGATCATTTCGGGACGCAGTTTCTTCACTGCTCTTTTCTATAAGCCTAAATACACTTATGGATTAAATGCTAAGATTGAAGCCGAAGGTACAGCGCCTATCTGTTCATCTTACAAAGCTCCAAGTGAAACGCAATCATCAACATCATCATCTTCTCTTGAATCAGTTTAACTAGGGTAGAGTTACAAAGACATCTTTTTTTCCATTCGTTTTAGAAAATATTGCAGTAATTTCTAGAGCCTAGGTGCTCATTAACCGAATACCCCTTGTCACGTTGGTTTCAATCCTAGAGCGTGGTCGCCTTTTACAACATGATAAGTCTACGGTTGGTCTATTCTTCAGCAACCGGACACAACGCGTGTAAACTATTTTATCATTTAAAAAATACTTTCGCTTAATGTGTGAATTATTGTAATTTATCGTAAGATTTGGCGAAAGGAAGCTAGATTGACTTTCGCACTGCGCAGCCATTTTAATGCAAGAACGGACTTGAACATCGGCTTTGCTCGCCTTGATCACGGGGATGACGGCGCATTTGATGGACCCGGAGGAACTCTGGCACACGCTTACTTTCCACCAGTTGGCACTATTCATTTTGATGATGATGAAGTTTGGTCTGTTGGTGGCAGTCCCAGGGGTGGTAAGTAAACAAGAAGCTTATCATTTAAAGACTAATAATAAATATATTTAAAAAGATAAAAAATAATAATAATAATAATAAATAAATAATAATAATACATAATAAATAATAAATAAATAAATAATAAACATAAAAATGAATACCCTTCTTAGGGGGTTAAAATTAATAGTAAAGGTTTAACGTCCGTTTCCTCATCAAAGTATGATGTCAGGGACGTCCACACTGCACACATCACTACAACTCAATTCACCCAGATCAATCTGCAAAAGAAATGTGCTGAGGAAAAGTAAATGTAAGGTCCAAAACGAAGGCCGATCCGGTGATCAAAAATGGTCCGGGTATATTGATTAAATCTACGGTGGGAAAGGTAAGTCTTAAGCTTACTACATAAATTTGCAAGGGAAAAACAAGAGCCAAGATTAATAGGTAAAGAGTTCCAGATTTTGGGTGCTGCCAAAGAAAATGAGCATCTGCCCATTGATGTGAGAATATTTGGAAGACAGAGAATATTGGCATGTAATGTAATGTAGAAGTTTTTGAAATTCACTACTGCACGTTCAGTAGCGTGCGTGAAATATAAGAATGTATTTTACCCAGAAAAATTATTTGACAGAATATGAGTGAGAGAAAATGATGCTTTGCTTTAAGCCATCGTAGTTATTACAATTTTCGATCAAAGGTAATTTTTGTTAGTATTGCTAATTTTAATTAATCGCATTTGTGAATTCAGGTACAGATCTTCTGCAGGTTGCTGTTCATGAGATTGGTCACGCTCTTGGTCTCAAGCACTCAGAAGTCAAAGATGCAATTATGTCTCCTTTCTACAAAACGGATCTCATAAAAGTTGAACTACATTCTGATGATATATCCGGCATACAACATCTTTACGGAGCTAGGTTTTCTGTCCCTCGAGGATAGGGAAAGGAAATATCTCAGAATTTAACCGGTGCCTTGAAATCTTCCAAATGAAAGATCGTTCAGTAACTTTGTAGAGAAAACCATTCTGTGATTATTGATTGAAATAAACATAGACTGAATATGATCATGATTATGTATATGGCTAAATATTTGCTCCAGAAGAATTATGTTATTAATACAACTCATTCGATAAATAATAAATAATATCCACATTAACTAAGTCGTGAATTTCTAAAAATGTCAAGATTGAAAAAGTTGAAATTATAGCTGAAGATAGAGTAAATCGTTTAATGTATTTGTTTGAGATTGTGAATTAATTCGCTCTGATAGTGTGTTAAAAGTTAGAAAAAAGAACTAAAGTTTGCTCTTTGCTGATGATCGTATGCGTAATTTGCTATGCTCTACAAGCGTATTGTATATTTTAATTTTCAATAATTAGGCTTATATCAACTTTGTAGCCTACCAATATTATGAGAACATTGTGGAAATTAGCAGAAATTTGGAATATGCTTTATCTTACTATATATTAAACTAAAAATGAAAATTATTAACCTGGTTCTCTCTCTCTCTCTCTCTCTCTCTCTATCTATCTATCTATCTATCTATCTATCTATCTATCTATCTATCTATCTATCTATATATATATATATATATATATATATATATATATATATATATATATATATATATATATATTCTACTCCGTCATCAAAATCACTTGATAAATGAGAAAATTTAGCAGCAATTAGTAGCATTCCTAGAGTAAGAGTAAAAAAAGCATATGTCAATTCTGGAGAAGGAGTTAAAACAAATGTAGGCCTATTACTAAGTATACAAGTAAGTAGACTAATTAAAGATTAAATTATATAGTTTTCGGATTGCTAATGGTGTTCCATTTGTCCGTGTAGATTTTAAAATGTAACAAAATTACATCATTCTTCATATTGCATTTATATTCATAGCAACATTCAAATGGCCGTATAATTTAGTATATAAAATTAACAATAAACTTCTATACATAAAAATATAAGTGTTGAATCGACTATTTTAGTAGACAATGCCATTAGCTACATGTATATGTATATGTAATCGATGCGACAAATTTTCAGCAATTGAAAAATATTATAGATATTTTCTATAATATAAAATATTCTATAAAATATTCTAGAGTGCTCGGCTCATTGGCTGATAAGGGGTATATATATATATATATATATATATATATATATATATATATATATATATATATATACAGACTGGGGCATAAGAAAATAATCCATTAGCGAAATCTCAATAACTTCCACAAAACTCCAAATATTTATAGTAAATTTTCAGATCTTCTAGAGGAGGAATTTCTGCGTATATCCTGCAAATTTGGTGAAAATATATTCAATTGTAAAGAAATTACAGCGTTTCTAGGAGAAAAGTGCTAAAAGCAATTTAACAACGCTATTCGAAATGTCGGTCGTTCCTTCTTAAGAAATTAACGACCCTAGCAAGGATAGTTTACTTGTATGGTGAAGTATAAGTATACACTATCTCTCTAGCTGCTCTAATAGAAGATGTTTAAAATTAGTTCTTCTCTTTAAATTATTCCAATATTTTAAGACAATTTTAGGTTCTTTTGTTTAAATAAGGCTTGTTATAGTTGATTTTAACATTTTTCCAGTAATAATGTTATATTTTTGTTGCTACTGATTATATTTGCACCAAATTTGCAAGTTGCGTGCAGAAAGTCCTCCACTAGATGCTCTAAGAATTTTGTAAAACTATTTAGAGCTTTGTTGAAGTTATTAAGACTTTTTGGTAAAAAGACCTTGCTAAAATTAATTTTAGCACTTTTTTCTTTAAAACGTTGTAATTTGGTTACAACTTAATAGATTTTCGCGAAATTTGCAGATTAAATGAAAACATTCCTCCTGTAGAAGCTCAACAATTTGTGTACAAATAGTTTGACTTTTGTTGAAGTTATTGAGATTTCGCTAGGGGATTATTTTTTTGGCCCCAGTCTGTATATTCATACTCAGATTCTGCTTTCACGCTATAAGGAGCACTTAATAGATCAAATAGTTTTTCATTTTCACAAAAGGTTATTGACTTATCTATAACTTATTAGCCTAGATGCTTTGGAAAAATATAGCTCATGAGGTGGTTCAATATGCATTCAACAGTTCTTGCTTAATCATCTCTTACGACACGTGCAGTATAGCGATTCGTCTATTTTTTTAGTTACCCGGACATATTATGTAGATAGGGAAGAAGGCTATTTTTATTTAATTAATGCTCCGAAGCGATTACATACATCATCGACATTAAATGGTAGTATTGTAGATAGGAAAGTAGATTCATTGGATTTATTTTCCTGTGTCAGCCCATTTCTCGACGAAACTAACCAACATACTTATATTTTTACATATTATATATTCACATCTCTCTTAGTGCACTGCCTACTGGCAGGTCCATGGTATATAACGCCTCCACTCTTCGCTGTCTTCCGCCTTCCTCTTCATTTCCATATATGAGTGATATACCATTATTTTCTTGGGGGATATGCTTTTTGACGAGGTGGGCCCCCTATGCCTTCCTCAGCTTTGACTGACATTTACCGGGCAGGGGCGTCATTACCTGAGAAAACTATCCTGCTTACCCGAATATATGTGAATATATAAATTTACATGCATATATTCACATATATACATGTAAATGTATGAAGTTTATATATGAAGTATGTGCAAAGTTAGTCAGAATCATTAGGAATTGCTACGGCACAATATCTGCATGCATTCGAATGGATGGAGAAGAAACGAAGTGCCTCGAACTATAAACAAGCGAATTCAACTTGTCATTGGACTGAGTAATCAAGCTTCTGGAAAATACTTAATTTGGGAAGGAATTCGAAACCTCAAAATACAGAAGAAGTTCAATATGCTAACAAAGCCGGCCTGATATGCAGAGAGTCTAGTAAGAATAGTGTAGCCAATGGTTGAAGTATGTGAAACCGTTGGAATTTGAATTGAAAATTAATCCAAAAGTATATCCAAATGGGTGCTAATAACAAAGAACGAGGAAGTTTAAAAACGGTTAAACTTAAGTTTCAAGAATAGGAAAGTGAACTTGTAAACAGGTTTGTGTATCTCGGAAGGGAAATGAATGGAAAAGGAGGATCAGAATAAGAAATTACAGAAATTTAGTGAGAAGGTAAGATGTCAAACTTGACCTTAAACAAAGAATTCCTTAACTTATGCCTGATACAGTACTAATCTAATCGTTGAAATTAACAAAGGCAATGGAAAGGAAATTAAATGTAACCGAAAATAAATGGGTAAAGAGTAGCCTATACTATGTAACTATTATAGGAGTAGCCTATAAAAAGAGCATGTAACAAATGAGAACCTTAGGATAATGACAATACAACAAGTTAATATTATTATTAGTATTATTACTATTATTATTTTTTTTTTTTTTAATTTACCCCGGTGTAAAGAACCTGGGGTTTGATAAAAAACGATTCAAGCAATACGTGCTGAATCGCCGCCCGGCTACTCGAGGTCATCAAACGGCTTAAAAGAATTATTGAAGCAGACTTCATTAAATCTTTGCAAAGTCATGGAAAGCCTTTGCCAAAGAAAAGAAGTCTCTCGCTTATCGCCGGTTTGCTCTGCAATAAGTCTGCCTATGCCATTAATAAAGTCAGCTCCTTCGGGATTCATTGGGCCCGTGGTTTCAATGGCCACCGGAACAACTTCATATCCTAAGGACAGATCACGGTATTTATCCAACTTCCTAGAGGCGGCATGAACAGCAGCCCCACCGGCTGTGACTGAAGTCGTATTCAGGTAGGAGTTTGCCATAGTGTCAATGACCGTGACGTTCCATACGGCACATTTACCGTTGCACCAGGGCACTAAAGTCAAGCCGTCCGGACGCTTGCCGTCTGATCTGGACAACCCACTTGGTTCCTTAGAGGAAGGGATGCCTGCTCTTGAAAGTGCTCGCCATATTAAGTCATTTAAATTGTGATGGCGAGACATTCTACCTGAGCTTCGTTTGCAGGAGAGGCCGTGGAGACCTAAAGCGTCGACTTCATAACCGCAGGGGCACATGTGAGGCTCGCAAGTTTTCGCCCCTAAAAGGAAACTAACGGCTACTCCAATCGCCTCATTGTCTAAAAGAAGCCCACAAGAAGCAACAGGGAGAGCGTGAAGCCAGTCGCTGCTTCTTTTGGTTGATACAGCTAGGAGTCGTACTCTGTCTACTGTATTGGACTGGGATTCTAACAGACTGGTATAAATCCGATCCACTATAAGACGGTCCCATGATTTCAGGTTACTGACTGAGGTAGAATGTGGAGCACTGGAGGTGAGGCTTTTGGACCAAACTGACAACGCACTGCAATGGGGCGAATGCCGCCAGATTTCTTATTGAGTGCAAAGAGTTTACCACCGGTAAACAGCATCGGTTGGACCTCAGGGGGCAAACACCACTAAGCAGGAGATTCACGAAGGAAGTCAAAGCGGTCAAAATGTCCCAGCCGACTCTCTACAAGTCACAAGCTCCAGAGGATGCTGAGGGCGAAGGCCATGAGGACCACCGGCTGAGCCTGCTGGAAAGCTACGTACAGCTTTGACAACATCCTGCTCTGAGCCTTGAATGGGCGGAGTCTCCATTGAGTCCGGAAGGGGTGCCATTATACTGCTACTAGCTGCGGGTGGATGCTTGGCCTTCAGGATATTGAAAGTGTTTAAACTGCGTTGCGCTGGGCTTTCGTCTGAACAGAGGATGCGTACAGCCGCCGAAACATTTCCATCTTCCATTTTGGACCTGACTGCCGAGGCACGGGAGTCATGAGAACGATGAGCTCTTTTAATTCTCTTAACGACCGGCTCAGTGAGAGCACCAGTACTTAGGCCCTCCAACCTTTTCTTAATTAATGAGCTTAGGTTATGCCTTTTACCTGTGCGAGCAGTGACTTGCAAAACCGAAGATGCGAAAAGCAACAAATCTGACCAGTATGATAAAACTGAGGGATCGCTTTCGATCTTACGGAAGGCATCAATCAAGGTTGCTGAGCACGCAGGTCTGGCTGATTTGGGAATGTGTTTTATTGTAGGTCGCGTCAAGCAGGGATGCTCAAGAATGAACGGCTGAGAAGAAAATGAATTGCGAGATAAGTTAGCAGAATTGGGAGCAGCAGTGGGAGGAGAACTCTGTCTAGCCGAACCAGAATCGCAGCTCCGATTCCTGATCCTATTCCTAATATCAGAAACTGCAGGCCCTGGTTGCGAAGCTGCCACCTGTGCGGAGTTCTGCAAGGGAAGTTGGTTGGAACCTGGGCAACGATTATCCAATGGGCCATGAAGATGGACCTTTCCGTCTCCCGAATGAAGCTGACGTTGAGCTAGGCACACCGAACAGATGCCAGTTTTCTTGTTGGCAGTCTGAGACAGTGGCCAAGTCTGTCTGGCAGGCATGTGGCAAACACGGCATAGCAAGCGAGAGAAAAAAGAATTACAACTGGATCGCTACTGCAAATAGCTGCAGTCCAATAGTCCAATGCAGGTGAAAACTAAAGCATAATGCAGATTTAATAAAAGGTAAAATAAGCCGAATGCGCACAAAAGAATAGAAATAAAAGGGCCTGGGCGTACAGGGATATATATAAAAGCAGTATGACAAAAGACAAAGTGAAAAAATTAGCAGAAGTGAAGAAAAACGATAAAAAGTGCTAAAGAAAAACACAGGTGTGCGTAAACAAACTAACCACCTCGAGCGCCTCTAGCGAAAATTGATTATTATTGATTAATTGATTTTATTATTATTATTATTATTATTATTATTATTATTACTACTACTATTATTAACAATAAAATCTTATATAGCAGTGTCATGACCGAACTCTGTCTTTGAAACTACTTTAAAGAAAGAGTTCGATAGCAATAGGCTACTAGTTTAAGGTAGAAAAACTGCAAACGAAATCATCAAGAAAGGTAGAATGAAATGCTGAACATGTACTGTCTATGGAAGAAAACAGAAACATATATATGGTCAGTATTAAATATATTTTCAATAATTTATCTTTTTGAATTTTTTATTTGTCAACGGTAGTTTAAAATCCCGTATATCTATAATCAAGATTTGTTATAAGTCATATCCAGAAGCAATATTGAATATTCCTGTATTTCACTAGTGTTTAAAACTTTACTGGATTACAAATAGGCTATTTAGTTTCAAACAAGTAATCACTTAAAATTATTTAGAAATCCATTATTGGCAAAGAAAACAAATCAGAAAATGTTAGAATGATACTTTTAAGTTAACTGAACTTGTTGATAGGCAAGTTCTTCGGTGACTTAAATTTAAGCATAGGGAACAAGCGACACTCAGGAACTATTTGACATAAGTTCAACTCCCTGTGTAATAAGGCACGTAGAAAGGCGGCAATTATACTAAATTCCTTCAAGTCAAAAGATAAAACCTTGTTGTTTAGAGCTTCACTGTATTTGTCCGCCCAATATTAGAGTACTGTTGAAATCTTTTGTCACCTTATCGAAAGCAAGATATTGACCTAATCGAATCAGTGCAAAAAAGATTTACTAAACGACTTTTTGGACTAAAAGAACATCCTTACCCACATAGATTAAAATTACTTGATGCCGAACCACTTGAACTTCGTCGAATTAAATCAGACCTAATCTCCTATTATAAAATAATGAACCAGTTGATTGATTTACCTATTCAGGATTTTTTACTTTTAAAAGTGGAATCACAAGGAACAATGGCGCCACTCTTTATGCTAAACCGTTTAGGTGTAACTCTGAGCGTTACCACTTTAAAAATAGATGTATAAGCATATGGAATCAACTACCGTCTAGCACAGTAAATGCTTCCTCTGTAGATTCGTTTAAGAAAAGGCTTAACGAAACTGATCTTAGCAAATTTATGAGAAACTGCTACGCGCTGTGACATTATATTTTAACCTATTATCGTTCTCGTTCAATTTTTAGCTAAGTGCGTTATTCTGTTGTTTCTTTATTACTCTAAATCATCTAATTAAATTCAAGTGATTTTTGGTAGTGATATTCAAGGACCTTTTGATTGTATAACTTCACACATAATTCACAGTAATTTTTAAACTGTATTTGTCTCTCAACTGTTTTATGGGACTCGATGGAATAAGCTTAAATTACTTAATTTATCTGATATATGTTTTTAAAGCGTATATAATTTGGTTCCTACGATTTATCATCTCGGAATATGTAAGTGCCTCACCAAGGCCTTTATTTCCGTTCATACGCTTTTTCTTCTATTGTAGAACATTTGACATGTAGCTTCTGTGGAATGAGTGTGATAAATGAATAAATGAATAAATGAAACTCTGTGGCCTGACTTCGGAACATTTATTTAGCTTTACTTATTTTGTGTCTTGAATAACAACAACTAGAGTGCTGCAGTCATCAATGACAACATCGAGCACTATTGAGACAAAATCAAGCAGGCGAGCAAAAAAAGAAGGTAAAAAACGGTGCAAATTCCAAAATCCAGAAATTCAGTCCAAAGTAAAGGGAGTTAAAGAAAAGGTGGTTTGGGCGCAGGTCGCTGCTCATGGACACTGGATGGAAACGAGAGATGGAATAGATAGGTCTTCAACTGCTTATGGAACTGCTCATAGGAAAGCAAAGGCTGATGTGATTCAAATGAAGATTTCCGAAGATTGGATGGAAGAGAATTCCAGATCTGAGGTGCAGCATGCTGGAAAGAACGATTAGATAGCTTAGAGCATGAAGGTAAGCTAGGTATCACAAGAGTAATTAACTTAGAAGACCGAGTAATAGCAGGCTGCATCACTTTAATCAAGTGAGACATACAAGTTTGCCCAGGGATGGTGATGGACTTATAGGTTAACGAAGCTGTTTTGTATATGATACGCTCTTTAATCTTGAGCCAGTGCAAAGACTTCAAAATAGGCGTAACATGTGAGTACTTGGAACTACAAAAAATTGCTCGCGCAAGAGAATTCTGAACAAACTGCAACCGATCAATCTCACAGCCAGGGAGATTCAAAAACAGGGAATTGCAGTAGTCCAACTTCGATTGCACAAGAGCAGAACCAATTGTAGCAGCTGTCTCACGTGACAAATATGGACGTATTATAAGAAGAAACGAAACATTATGTTTCTATGAAAAAACTTTTATGAAACGAAAGTTTATGCTTTTCCCTTTCTACCAAATTTTCTAGAGGCATTGTGTTTGAATGATTACTTGAATTGTATTGCATATAATTCATGGGATTCATGGCAGTACGAAACACCCAGCACAAATCAGACAAATTGAAATCAAAATAAAGAAACAAATAAAGTAAACATGCATTACGAAAATTACCAAACGATACTTCTGTTCAAATACTGTTATTATAGGTTACAGCTATATAAATATATATATATATATATATATAATTATATATATATATAAATATATAAATATATATATATATATATATATATATATATATATATATATATATATATATATATATACTTAATTTCAGCAAGGCATAGCAGTAAACTCAACAGGAAATAAACAATTATCAATTATATTATCTCGAGACCAATAAATACTGAGCCTTGAACGACAAAAATACCAATGAACGAAAATTTTAGTTGCAGAAACAACTATTCATTCCATTTCTATGAAATGTTAAAATACAATGATATATTCTATGGTACACATACAGACAGTGTGCATACATATACATACATACATGTAAATACATATATACATACACGCACATACATATACTCACACACACACACACATATATATATATATAAATATATATATACATGTACATGTATATATATATATGCATATACATACATACGTACATACATATATACATACATACAAATATACATGCATGCATACATACATACATACATACATACATACATACATGCATACATACATACATACATACATACATACATACATACATACATACATACATACATACATACATATATACATACATACATACATACATACATATATACATACATACATACATACATACATACATACATACATACATATATACATACATACATACATACATATATACATATATACATACATACATACATACATACATACATATATGCATACATACAAAATATGCGCTGATATCATTTACAGAAACAGTTGCTGTCGTGAAATTGCGGAAGTATAAAAGGTCAATTCTTTCTAAAAAGCAACATCACGGTGTAACTTTCAACTTCAGGTTCGAAGTTCATTTAAGGTTTAACTTAGACAGAAATTAGGCTGCTAGTTAACACGAAACAGAACAGTATTGAAAAACAGCGTGAAGTAAGTGAACGATAAGCTTCTGCAAAAGTTTTATAAGATTTGACGAAAAATATTTAACATTTTATAAAATATAGGATTTTACATAGAGTAAGTACATACAGTTGGCTAGTTTGTTCATGCAGCCGTTACTGAACAGTTTTATTTATAGTAATTAATTCTAGTAGATTGCAGACTAATATAATTAATTTGTAATTAATTGGTAACATTTCGCTTCCTGTGTAATTTATAATTATTTTGGCAGATTTCTATTTAACGATATTCTTATGTCTTACCCAATTTTACAAATTTCGAAAGTAATCAATTGATTCTGTGGGATTTAACATTTAATCAATGATGGAATCATAAGTCAAAATGATTAGTTGATAATTAATTAATATGACTGTAAACTTGGCTTACATTATTTCTCCGAAAAGGATTTACTATTTCGTCTGAGTTTGACAATTAATTCATTTCCTGAAATACGTTCAATAGTGGACGGCTTAGTATTTTCACATATTTATAATTTTTCAATTGATTAGCAATTAATATGATACAAATGGACAGAATATAAAAAGGAAAATCAAATATATCTAACGTGGATAGTAGACCAAAAGCAATGACTGTTTTTTTTCGATACACGTTTTGCATTTTGCTACTTTGTGGTTTGGTTTTTGGAGTGGTTGAAAGAAATGGGTTCCGAACTAGAGAAGAGCAGTTGGTAAGTTTTATTTTCTTTATGACTTTTGTAGTTTAATCTCTGATTGTATTTGATTAATGTTTGTTTAAAATGATAACACTGTCCGAAAGAAACAGACAGAGAGAGAGAGAGAGAGAGAGAGAGAGAGACAGAGAGAGAGAGAAAGAGAGAGAGAGAGAGAGAGATGTATCATATGCCACGACCGTCCGCAAGGGATATATTACTATTATGATTATGAGTGTTAGAGAGACACTAAGGGAGTCGTCACGTATAACAGGTCCAAGATACATATTTCTACTCTGTCTGCTCACGCTCCGTTAAGAGAACTTATAGATGAACAAGTTAATCCCTTTCTATGCCATATCTCTCTCTTAGTGCACTGCCTATTAGCAGGTCCATGGTACATAACATCTCTTCTTCCTATTTCTTAATACATTCATCAACTGCCTATCTGTGCCAACTCTCTCCAGGACTCCCTCATTTGTAACCTTTTGAGTCCAGCTAATCCTCTCCATTCTTCTCCAAATCCACATTTCCAATGCCTCCAGTTTCCTAATATCTTCCTTCCTTAAGGTCCATGTTTCACATCAATACAATAACGTGGTCCAAACCAAAGTTTTCACTATCTTTATCTTTGTGTCTATCTTTAGACTTTTTGTTAATAGTTCTTTTCTACTACCAAAGGCCGCTTTTACTTGTGCAATCCTACTGCATATTTCCGTCTCATATTTCCCATCTTCGGTTATAGTATGACCCAAATATTTGAAACTCCTTACCTGTTCCAATTTCATACCATTTATTGTGATATTAACTTCACCTTTATTATTTGACACTCTCATAACCTTGGTCTTTTTCATATTAATCTTCATGCCATATCTTAGGGCCGTATCATTCAGCCTATCCATTAGCTTCTGCAATTCAATCTCGCTGCTCGCTACCATTCCTTGGTCATCTGCAAATCGTACATCTTGTAACAAATTCCCTCCTACTTTTATTACTTCTTCCAAGTCTTTCATGGCTTCCTCCATCATTGCTTCAGCGTAAATGCTAAACAGCAGCGGCGAAATGCTACAACCTTGTCTTACTCCACGTCCTATTTCACCTTCTGCTGAGTATTCATGTTGGATTTTGATTACTGCTCTTTGATTCATGTACAAGTTCAAAATTAGTCTTCTGTCCCTCCAGTCAATTCCTATTCTTTTTAAGATATTCATCATCGTTAATCAATCCTGTCAAAGGCCTTCTCGAAGTCTACAAAGCATACAAAAACGGCATTTCCATATTCTAAGCTTCTTTCGCAAAGAACCCGCATTACTCCTATTGCTTTTCTTGTGCCGCATCCTTTCCTAAAACCAAATTGTGTCTTGCTCAGTATCATATCTGCTTTCGAATAAATACGATTATTTACTATCTTTAATAAGATCTTCGATGCATGCGGTATTAAACTGATTGTTCTGTAATCCGAACACTCCACAGCAATGGCTTTTTTGGAAATTGGGATCATCACTGACTTGGTAAAATCGTCTGGCCAAATGCCTGTATTGTACACTTCCATACATACCTCCACTAACTTTTTGAGTGTTTCTCCTTCCAACATTTTCAAGAATTCTGCTGGGTTTTCATCTATTCCGGCTGCCTTCCCCTTCTTCATACTGTTAATTGCAGAATAACTTTCCTCTTTCATTAAATCGGGGCCCCATTTATCGTCTTCTCTGATATTTTCTTCTTCTGTATTGAAATCCTCTTGAACTGGTTTCCCAGCCTTATCATACAATTCCTCTATATTCTCTCCATCTTTCTTTTACTTCTTCCAGCTCTGTCTTCAATTCCCTATCTTTGCCCATTATACTAATGTTCTTTGCATCTCATTTCTTTTTCTTATCGGTTCTTGTTAATATCCTGACTTTCTGGTATAATAGATCCGACCTCCCTCTTCTATCATATTCTGCTACAGCATCACACTTTTCACTGCACCAATGATCTTTTGCTTTGTCTGTAATTCTTCTAAGTTCACTGTTTAAGCTTCTGTATTTCCTGCGGCCATGACTGGTGTCAATATTTTTTCATTTCCTCCTTTCATCCATTTTGTCTAGCATCTCGCTTGTGATCCAAGGTTTTTTTAGTGTATTTATGTAAGAAAGCCATAAACGTCTTTTGCACCTATTTTAATAGCTTCCTTTAGCTGACACCATCTTTCATTTACCCCTGTTCCTTCGTAGTCCTTCATTTCCGTAACTTTTCTTTCCACTGCTTCCTGAAACTGACTTCTTTTCTTGTTCAATCCGTTCAAATTCCATCTCTTACTGCTTTTCTTCTTAAGTATTTTCTTCAACTGAAGCCCTACGTTTGCCATTACTAGATTATGGTCTGAATTAATATCGGCTCCTGGATAAGCATTTGAATTCTTCACACTATTCCTGTACCGTTGCTTTAACAGAATATAGTCTAACTGGTATCTTTCCTCGTTTCCGGTGCTTCCTGGTTTCTTATATGTGTAACGCCTTCTCTTCTCATGTTTGAACCAATTGTTAGACACCACAAATCTCATTCTATGAAAAAATTCAACCAATTTCTGTCCTCTCTCATTGCTTTTTTCTAGACTATATTCCCCAACTTCATTTCCATCTCTTCCTTCACCCACCACCGCTTTCCAATCCCCCATAACTATAATTTGATCTGTGGCTTTTTCTCCTTGAATCATTCCTTCTAATTTTTCGTACTTCACTTCAATTTCCTCATCCTCTGAGGCTAACGTAGGCATGTAGATTTGGATAAACAACAAATCTACTGGATCTGCTTTGATCCGCACTAACATCAGTCTGTCCCTACACTGAAGAATCTTTGTTACTCGTTCACTTAAATTTCTATCCAATATTATTGCCACGCACTTCTCCCTTTTATCTCCTCCGGAGTATATAACCCTGTACCCATCACTTATAAAATCTCCAGTTCCATCACTTATAAAATCTCCAATACCCAACCACCTTACTTCACTCATCCCTGGGACATTTATTTTCCCTTTCTCCATTTCCCTCTTTACATTTTATAACTTTCCCCTTTCTCTCATAGTTCTCACATTCCACGTGCCCACACTTATCCTTTTGGGGCGCATGGAATGTCCTCCTGGTATATCTGTGGGGTACCCAAGGTGCCGTCTGGCCGTGGGATTCTTACCACCCCCTCCCCATTTAAGGGGTGCACGGGACTGGGGGTGTCCATTTTTTTCGTGATATACCATTATTTTCTTGGGGGATATGCTTTTTGACGAGGTGGACCCCTATGCCTTAATCAGCTATGACTGACATTTGTAAATTATATAGGTCTATGTTATTAATAATAAGCATATCAAATTTCCAATATTTGAAATAAATTACGCACCGAACACTTGTATGTCATCGTATGTCTTATTTTTCGCAGAAATACCTGCAGAAATTTGGTTACTTGAACTCTCGACACTCAGGTACGGGGATGGTAAGACTGCATAGCCTCGCTTCATCACCTCCAGCTAGTAGCAGTACCAGAGCAAGTAGCTCAGATATCACCACAGCTGTCAGACACTTCCAGCGCATGGCTCACATACCACAGACAGGTTTGAATAAGAGTAAAAACTGGTAAAGCTAAGGTTAACGCCAGTTGTCTCACTCGAATGCGATATCAGTGACGGGCGAGCCCTGAATTTGAACCCAGTACATACTGTTCCGCGGTAGAGTATTTTACCGACTTCGCCACTGACTCCAGTCAGCGAAGATTTGTGAAGTAGTGTGAAGATTTAAATAATGGTCAATCTGAAAATATAGATTCATAATTAAAAAGAAACTTCAGTGACCAGTGACACTAACCAATGACCAATGACTTCAGTGATCATTGACGGCTAGCCCAGGATTTTAACTGACATATACTGAACCGCAGTCGGATATCTTACAAAGATCGGCACTTTGTTGACTAGTAGACTCGATAGACTTGTTAGTGTAGTTACAGGTTTATTTTTAGTTTAATATAATTGTATTTATTAGTTAACATTCGACAGAAGTAATTTCATGTATTGCTGACTAATTTATCTGAGTGAGCTAAATCCCCCCTTCTGCATATGCGCACTCTCATATATTAGTTCTCTTCTGATTCAGATTTTTATTGTCTGAAGGGTGTAATACTGCACCGTATAAGCACTATTTAGAAAGTACTATATTCTTCAAATGTTGTTTCAGTTCTTTCCCCATGTTGTGACCAGGTTGCTTGAAGAATACATGTAGACCAACCGTGTAAATATGTGCGTGTCGTAGAAGGCGCCATAAAACTAGATCAAAACCAACGTGAGAAGGGACATTCGGTTGGTAAGCACCTAGGCTCCAGAAATTGATACAAAACTTAAACGAATGGATCATCATCATCATCAGTTCCTTGCGTTCTGTACAGAACATAGGGTGGCAACATTCCTCCATGCGTTTCTATCATCAGCAATCTTCACAGAGTCTTCCCTTGAAATGTTTACTGCTCTCAAATCCTTGTTGATCATATTTAGCCAAGTTCCTTGTTTCCTTTTTCATTGAGTTGACTTCCAGTTAACTGCAGTCTTTGCATATCTATCATCAGAAATTCTCAGTAAATGACCTAAAAACCTCAACCTTCTATCAGAATGGTTAAATTAAGTATATTCGTATCCCGACCCTGGTTAAACTGGAATTTAATGGAAGATGATGATGATTGATTCCCCGTGTTGTGCTCGGGTGTGGTTTGACCACTGCAGAATTGGGCAACCGCAAACAATCTGCCGCATGTACGTAAGAGGCGACTAAAGGCAGGAGCTGAGGATGGCAAGAGGGGACCCACCTCACCATGAAATATTTCCCTAGGATTAAATGTTAATTAATCCACGCAACTGAGGAAGGCAGCGGGAAACCACCTCAGAAGCCATACTTTTCCCAAGCTATAGGCTACATAAGGTATGGAATAGGCAGAGACTTTGTGAAGGGATTAACTTGTTGATCTAAGGAGTGTTCTTATGGAGCGAGAAAACAGACTTTGAGTATGAATATGTACCTTGAACCTGCCACTTGGCAGTGCACTGAAGAAGAAGAAGATGATGATTACTATTTTCTTCAAATGGAGAAAAATCCTGCAAAATTAAGATAAAGGTTTTGATTTTTTTGAAATACAAATATTGGATATTTTTTAATTTTAAACAACATAATGACAAGTAGCGGTAGCAAATACCACATAGCTAAACACCAATATAACAATTTTTCATTAGACTCCAATAATACATGTACACGTACTATATTCTAGATTTATATGAACTCACTCGGAATATTGCAGACCCTGATATACATGTACATGTGAAACGTTTGCTATCATTTTGAATTAAGACTAAATAATATTCATATTGATAGTAGCAATAACCCTCGCTGTGCTTGGGCATGGTTGGGATCACTGTAGAATAGAATAATCGCAAACAAGCTGCCGCGTATACGTAATAGGCGACCAAGGCAGCTGTTGAGAACAGCAGTATGGGCCCACCTCACCATTAAATACTTATTAAGATCATAACCAATATCAGAAAGAGCACTCGAGTGAGCGCATGAGCTCCAGAAATTGCTAAAAAACGTTAAAACGAATGTAAGAGCCTCAAATAACAGCAGAGGTCTATTCATAGCCCAACCTAGTTAGACTAGGATTCAGTTGAAGATGATGATGATGATAGCGATAATAAACAAAGCTTATTAAAATCATTTCCATCTGACAATTTATTGCTTTCCTCTTATTTAAAATGTTTCTTTCAGATGAAAGTTTTAAGAGCGAAATGATGAAGTATACTCTGAAAAGCTAAAAGGCATGTAAAATTAATCTAATTTAATTGATTAAATTAATGAAATAAACTAGAAACCAGAGAATGCTTGCAATATCTATTAAGGTGTCATAGACGAGCAGACGATAAGGATGATGAACGCTCGTCGCTGTGGTATTCCTGATGTTCTACCAGGTGGCGCCACTAGCAGGAGAAAAAGATATGAGCGATCAGGTGAGAAGACTCAATTATTTCAACTAATTAATCAATAGATCTTTTCGGTAATAGCTATAAATAGAACATCGGGGACACCGAATGTAAACAGTGGACAAGAAAACGTAAACACTGCATAGAATACCATTGAAATGTACTAGTTCCTCATAAGATTTCTAATACAAGCTTTCTTTAGAAATGTTATTTACTTTACAACCTACTATACGGATATTAATTAAAGAATAACTTAACATACATAGTTTTAACTCTGACACCCATTTTAACGATATGCATGCAATAATGAAGTTATAATGTAGACCCATTACATTTACATGTAAATATATGTATCAGATGTCAACATAAACAAACCAGTGTTAACATGGAACAAAATATGTTTTTAATTACTAAACTGATCTATTAATCAATACATTATTCTAGATTTTTAGAATACTGCAAGAGATATAGTATTATAATAATTACAAATAGAAGAATTTTAATAACTGTATCGTACAAATAATTATATTGTTATAATTATTATCGCATTTTCGGGGCTGTGCCAGTAAGATGATCGACTAGATTTAGACTGCAGATTAGTAGTTACAAAGATCAAATTAAGTACTCATTCCGTTAGTGATATGATTTCGAGATGGGAAACTGACATTAAATTTTGCCATCCGTTTCATGATTGCAAAGGATGAAAATTATATATATATATATATATATATATATATATATATATATATATATATATATATATATACATATATATATCAACTTTTAAATCTAATATTCCGCCATCTGAAAAAAGTTGTATAAAATTTAAAAATGTAGTTGCGAAATTGAATTGCCTATTACGGTGAGTAAATTTATGCCCATAAATAGAAATGCAGAGAGACAGACAAATAAAGAGTCAGACAGAGAGACAGACAGACCGGTAGATATATGTTAGATTGAGGTTACATTTTGAGGTAAAGTTAAAATTATGCTCCTCAATTTCATTGAGAAAGTCCTCAAAGATACGCAGCCAAACTTCAAATGGCTCCTGACGCAGAAAAATCAATTTAATAAATCGACGGTTCAACTATTGTCAAAGTCAGAGACGACTGCATCTAATAGGCTTAATAGGATTCTTTCTTCTTCTTCTATAATATTTCCTAACAGCAGGTCCATGGCATATAACTCTTCCAACCAATTCTATCCTCATCCTTCCTTTTCATCTATATATGAATTTGAAATTAAATTTATTTATAATTTAATAATCGTTATATCAGAGTATTTAGAATATCTATATATAAATAAAATCAACAAGATAAATGTATTCCGGATTTCACTCTTAGTCAAAGTCTGAATTTCATTGACTAATTAAGATTTAATACCAATGCATGATATACATAAATACAAACACACACACACACACACACACACACACACACACACACATATATATATATATATATATATATATATATATATATATATATATATATATACAGACTGGGGCAAAAAAAATAATCCCCTAGCGAAATCTCAATAATTTTAAGAAAACTCACAATATCTCTACGAAATTTTCGGAGCTTCTATGGGAGGAATTTCTGCGTATATCCTGCAAAAGGATGAAAATATTTTCATTAGTTTCGAAATTAAAGCCTTTCTACGAGAAAAGTGCTAAAATCAATTTTAACAAGGCTTTTCGAAATGTCAGTCGTTCCTTTTAAAGAAAATAACGACCCTGAAAAGGGCCGTTTCTTTAAGTGGGGGAGTTTAAGCCTGCACTACCTTGTTAGCTGCTTCAAAAAATGATGCTTAAAATTCGTTCTTATGTTAAAATTATTTATAAATTTTGAAGAAAATATCCTGTACTTTTGTTTAAAAAGCCTTTGCTAAAATTGATTTAAAATTTTTTTTTCGAAGAAACGCTGTATTTTTGTTACTTCTGAATATATTTTAACCAAATTTTCAGAATATGTGTAGAAATTCCTCCTCTGTAAGCTCCGAAAATTTTGTAAAACTATTTTGAGTTTTGTCCAAGTTATTAAGACTTTTGGTAGAAAAAGCCTTGTTAAAACTGATTTGCACTTTTTTCGTAGAAACGCTGTAATATCTTTCCTGTTGAATAGATTTTCGTCAAATTTGCAGGATATACGCAGAAATTCCTCCCCTAGAAGCTCCGTAAATTCCGCAGAGATATTTTCAGTTTTCTTAAAGTTATTGAGATCTCGCTAGGGGATTTTTTTTGCCCCAGTCTGTATATATATATATATATATATATATATATATATATATATATATATATATACTTACAGGTACAAAATGGTACCAGTCTGTTATACTGTACACCATACATCAGTTCACTCGAGATCTTAACGAAGATGAACAAGAAAGGGAGATTGGCAATGCATTCGCAGTAAGGCATTCATGCTTTGATTTGAATTGTTAACTAACTAGTAAAATTTTATGCAGCACCTACTTCAGCTGCTGTGTATGCTATTAACAATATAGAACACTTTTAGATAAATGGCAATTCTACACATTTTTAAAGGACGCGTGATTTCAGTGTACCACCTGAATGTATGAACAAAACTAAAAGCTATCTATATACAAATACAAACCTTGCATGACTGCATAGTTTTGTTTTCGCGTAGTGCCCTTTTACTCCTTGCTCAATTATTTGCTATCTGATCAAATGGCACTGAGCAAGCCTTTGCATCTGAGCGACCTGACTTGTATCAGGATCTGTATTCCCCATATAAGTGACCTGACTTGTATGCAAATTTGTATTCCATCTGACTGGCCTGACTTGTATAAGAATCTGTATTCCTTATGTATTACTATGTCAGTAAATCCGTGACCATGGAGTTCGAAATGCACCTATCAGTAAATGAGTTTTTTTTAATCAAATGAGCTTTATGCAAAAGTCGATGGTACAAAGTCGCATGCGAACCAAGGCTATCACCCTTTTGAGGATAATTGAATTAATTGGGCTGATACATCGTAGTGCTACTGCTTCAAACTGCACGGGTAACTGACGATTATTAGCGAGCTATATTTACATATATTTAATCTTTGCTGATTACATGCAGAATTCAGAATTATACCTATACGTGTAGAATTTCTAATAATAATAATTCCTTGTTAATTGAACGTCAATGTCAACTTGGCTAGTGGCAGCAGGTAAAGACAGCTAAGTTATTGAATTAACTATTGACAGAAGTTACTGATAGCTTAATTATTGACAGCGGCTAATAACAGCTATACTCCTGACACTAGCTAATCACAGTTAAACTTTTGACAGCTGCTACGGACTCCTGCGCAATTGATAACCTTTAGAGACTAGAGATAGCAACACATTCGACAATAGCTAAGGACAGCAACCGAATTGACAGCAGCTAGGGGCAGCTGCAGAAATTACAGCAGAAAAGAACAGCTGCAGAAATTACAGCTGAGAACTTAACAGAGGACACCCGCTCCTCTACAACTTTATTCTGAGTTCTACTAAAACTTTACGCTGTGTTGTATTAAATCAAGATTTGGAGCAAAGTGGTTCCGTTAAAGTTTCTATATAAAAGAAACGGAAGAGTTCATATGAATTTGACCTTTGTACGGGGATACCATGAAGAGCTTATTGGATGGGAAGCATTCGATGGACAAGGAGGTGATCTGGCTCACGCTTACTTCCCTCCACATGGATTGATTCATTTCGATGATGACGAGCAATGGAGACTTAATAGAAACAACGGTATTATTAATTCTTTCTCACTCATTTGAGAGTACTTCTATAGCACTAGACACTTGCCGTGAACTCCTAAATGAAATATCCCAATCTTTATGTTATTCCTATGGATACTGTACATACGAATATCAACTTGTTTAGTATCATTTTTTAGTTTAATTATAACTATTGGCATTTAACATTCTTTTTTTCTACTATGTATTCTATTAAACCATCGGAAATGAGATAACAAACGACGAATTAAAAAAATAAAAATTGTAATAATTATTAAGATTTTAGTAATTGATATGGAGGAATTCTTATCTAAGTTTAATTATTCTACTACTATCGTATTAGTTTTATTTTAGAAGTTAAGCAATGTCCATTATATCCAAGTTTGATGTTGAAATGGTCCCTATTTTGTGTTCTGAATGTTTGAAGAATATACCAACCTGTGACTGCACGTGTAGTAGAATGCGATTATCAAAAGGACCCAAACAAACGTCAGAAAGTGCATTCGGTTGGTGAGCGTCTAGGCTCCTGAGATTGCTACTAAATTAACTTTAGCTTTCGCTGTTTTTATAATGTATAGATAGTAACGCGGATCTCCTGTACGTCGCTGTGCACGAGATTGGTCACGCTCTTGGTCTGGACCACTCAGAAGTGTACGATTCAATCATGTACCCTTACTACAAAGAGAACCACACAACAGTGGCGCTACACGCTGATGATGTCTCCGGCATTCAGCGGATCTATCCCAGACGTCGTTCAGTTCCTCGAGGGTGATTCCAGAGAGGTGTCGAAAAGTCCGTGTGACGATGCGCTTCCTTCATTATTTCTCGTTCTAAAATGTTTCCTTGTTCCAACCTTTTCATTATCTCGTGTGATCGTGGGGTAACATTCATCTCAGTATCCAGAGGATAGTATCCAGAGTATCAGAGTATACTCAGAGTATATCCAGAGTATATTCAGTATCCAGAGGACGGTATCTACAGTATCAGAGTATTCTCACAGTATAACCAGAGTATACTCAAAATCCAGAGGATACATCGCCACTGGCTGGAGCCAGTGGCGATGTCGGTAAGATACTCGACCACGGATGTGGTCGAGTATCTTACACCGACACCGACATGTTCGGGGTTCATATCCTGGGCTCGCCCGACAATGACTTCGCTTTCGAGTGAGGAAACCGACGTTAACATTAGCTTTAGCTTTAGCTTTACCAGAGACAATAAGTCATTCGATGTTACTGAACTTTAACAACTAAATTTTAATTCCTTTATTTATCTACGACAACATTGTATAACATGAAATCAAAGCCGAATCGATTAACAGAGTGTGGACTGAGTATAACAAAAGTAGCTAAAATAAAATTTTTAAGTTAACCTCAATTTCTGTTTTTCCGCCTCTTACGACACGTGCTGTTAACGTTTGGTCTATCATTCAGTATCCCGGACACCACAAGTGAAAGATTAGTGAAATTCTACTGGACCTACCTATATCATTCATTTTGTTATTCAGTAGTTCATTGCATAAATGATCATGTTAACTTAGCAAAAAAATTTCGCATTCGATCTGGAAGGATCTCTAGTAATCCACCAATATTCTCACTCCAAATTTATTCATAACCGTTGTCTCTATATTAGAGTTGCTTGTTGTTTATTACAAATAAAAAGATAATTGCGTCCACCGCGTCTGATTACAACATTTATGCTGTCACTCCTGGGGCATAGCCGCGTGTGGTGCTGATCACAACTTTTATAATGTCACTACTGGAGCATAGAAGTACACGGTTCAGCATGACTAACAGAGATTTAAAAACTTTGAACATTTCAAGGGAAGATGCTGTGATGGTTGCTAAAGACAGAAAAAATGGAAGAGTTTTGCTGCCCTATGTTCTCTTCCGAGCGCAAGGAATTGATGATGATGACTGGAACATAACGACGAGTGATACTCAAAACAGGTACTGAACTACAGCAGCTGGAGCATTTCAACCAATACTGTTGATAACAACCGTTATACTGCTACAGCTGGAGCATTACGACCAATGCTGCTGATAACAACCGTTACACTGCTACAGCTGGAGCATTACGACCAATGCTGCTGATAACAACCGTTATACTGCCGCAGCTGGAGCATTACGGCGACTACTGCTACAAACATGCGTGAAAGCAGCTCTAAAGCTATAGCTGAAGTAGCAGTAGACGAATGGATTGACGCAACTGTTTGACGCTCCTAGCCACTGGGCTATGGGCGTGAGATAGTGCTTGAGCAAGGATCGTTCCCAGGAGGGTAGCGGTGGACCGAATATCACTCTGAAGCTGATGGAGTAGAGAGGCAACCATGAGAGAGCGAAGAGGACAACCACGACCACGAGCATTCGAAGAATTTTTGTCTTGGTTCTGCTGATACTCCGCTCTGCGGCAGAACCTGTTATGCCTGTGACTCGCCTGCGCCAAACCTGAAACCAAATAAACAACAAATAAAGCTGGTAAAGCTAATGTTAGCGTCAGTTTCCTCACTCGAAAGTGATTTCAGTGACGGGCGAGCCCAGGATTTGAACTGATCGGCGATCGAATGTCTTACCGACATCGCCACTGGCTCTAGCCAGTGAGTCAAATTGACTTACTGGTGTAGTGGCTTAAAAATCAGACACAAGCTAGTCAGAATTTATCATCCACGTGGATTGATATCACATCTTTGTCGAATTGAAAACATTGACTCAGTCTGTTACAATTTAATATTTATCGGTTTTCTTAGCTACTGTTATTTATTGCTATTATTTAATTATTATTTAACTATAATTCCATTTACTACTATATTTTGAAATAATCACGATTTTACTCCGTCATCAGCTCCACTTGTAAGATATTAAGTCAGTGCAGTTATAGAGGATCACTCAAACTTCACGTGCAGCTATATATAGTAAGGTAATCTGACATTAAATCCATTAAATATTGTAAAAAGCAATTTATACCAATCATGTTAACCGCGAGTACGCCTCTTGTCGGTTTTGTAAAAATATAGAAAATTTTATTGAAAATATTATGTGAAAACGATATCTCTCTCTCTCCCTCTCTCTTAATGCATTGCCTACTAGCAGGTCCATGGTGTATAAAGCCTCTTCGTATCTATATCTTCAGTCTTTCTCTTCATATCTACATACGAGTGGACATTTAAATTACTTACAACATTCCTGTTGATATACCATTATTCTTTGTGTATTCTGATTATGATGAGGTGGTCCCCATATGCCTAAGCGATAAATTTAAATCCAATTAACACTCTCTCTAGCATCTCTAAAATAAAGATGAATTTATATTCTAGAACAGACTTCTTCATTATTACCTTTATTCCAATGAGCAGATAAAAGAGAGCAACAAAGGCGAGCGGTATAATGTAGCAGGTGAGGAAGACCACTATCAATGTAAAGAGTTTATACAGCTCCGTGCTCTGCCATGCTGCATGACATGTGACGTAATCATATCCGTTGACGTCATAGACCATCTCGCGATAAACAAATATCCACGGAGTGAATATAAGCAGCGGCACTATCCAGATAGCACAGATAATGGCCGCAGCACCGCTAGTTGTTAGCTTGGATGTTTTAGGCGAACACACTGCAATGAACCTATATATAGTAATTATATATGAATCATTAGTACACCATCAAGAAGTGATAGAAAAGTACAAACAATTTACACAAAATAACACCGTTGGAATATAATAAATACAAGGGCATTGAAAATAAAACGTTAAACTTAGTATCCGATGTAATTACAAACTTAAACGTTATTTACTCCATTCAAACTTTGTACCTTTTAACTTAAATGTCTGTTTATTTTCAAAGTCTTCAGAATCAAATTAGATTTAAGTTGTATGTACCTCTCTTTGACGCTCTAATTAATTATAACTATTAATCCTAAAATGGCCCTACTTTCATTTCAGATGGGCGCTAGTTGAGTGTAATGTACTAACATATTGTACTAACTTCCAAATCAATCGTTCAATCAATCAGATAATCAATAAGAAATTTAAGCCCGGGTTCCTAGTAATAAGGTAATGTTAGGAGCGTCTATTGTAGACTCTGCAAAAACAGACGCCAAGACACCCCACGATGACGACTGAGGATGCGAAGACCACAAGAGAAAGCGAGATTAAAACAGTTCAAGATCCAAGGCAAGAGGGCCAAAATTTAGACCTATGGCGGAAAGAATTGGGTTTTTAGCTTGCCAAGGGAGTACCAATACAATTACAAGATCGAAGATCTTGTGGTTGAGAGTTCTATATTGTCGGAGCAGAAAACTAGAAAGAGCGTCTGCCAATGGCAGATCAAATTTCTTGTACTGTGAGAAGGTTTTTACTGGAGGAGCGAAGACTACGAGAGGGTTGATAGATTGATAAAAGGTCAGATTGGGAGGATGGTTTACCACAAGTTAAACCCTTGAAAGCCAAGGAAGCTATCTTGAATTCTTTCAGTTCTTTCAGAAAGCCAATGTAGTTTCTTAAGAATAAGTATTGGATGCGGCTGGAGCCAGTGGCGATGTCGGTGAGATACTCTACCACGTATCAGTATGTGCGGGGTTCAAATACTGGGTTCACCCGTCACTGATATCGTGTTCAAGTGAAAAAACTGACGTTCCCGTTCGCTTTACTTTTTTGAATATATTTACAATACAGACGGCACTAGAAACAGCATTTTGAAGACGAATTAGAGAGGTTTTCGTCAGATGGCTTTGCAAGGAGTTAAAATAGTCACGTTTAGTATGGGCAAGCGCATTAACTAATACATTAGTAATTAATTATCAAATAATATAAGTAAAAATCTTATTACTACCTATAAATAATAATAGCATATTCAGTAGTCAAAATTGCATGGATTTTATTAGAATTAAAAATAAATTTTCTTTTCGGATTTGGGTCTTAATCACCAAAATCTCATGCAAATATATGATCCAGTTGTATTTCTAAAACGTACAACCGTAATTCGAGTTATACCCAATAATATCTAGTTTATAAGATTATGCTGATTCTTAAATTTATCACGGTCATATACTTTGGAGGCGCAATATTTACTTTATTATAACATATTAGCCTTGTGAATTATATGCCTCCTACAGCAGCTTCTTTTATTATTGAATAGTCAATAATGAAATGTCTTTGATATTTGGGAAATGTACACAAACTGGAGCCATATATTCTGTTGATACTTTAACATCACAACCCCCCCCCCCCCGAAGATTGACGTTTTCGAATACTGGATGTATAACCCAATTGAGCCTAGATTTTATAGAGACTCAACATCTCTATAACATTTTATCCTATAACATCAGTAAAACATTTGATGTCAATCACTTCCAGAGAGTTTCACCATAGCTGAACCTGTGGCGTGTTGGCATGTTGTTTGCAGAGGATCAGCAGTGTTCAAATCCAGTTCTTTGCAAATCACTGATGTGATGTTGAGAAAGAAACTGGCGTTAAACTTGTCTTTAACTTTAGCTGTTCTCTATTTTGTGAGAACCACCTTCTTTACCTTTTGCTCGTTGTCCTACTACCGTACGTGTAAGTTGAAGTTATTACTTCAAGATGAATGACGGCAGTGAAATATAAATATAGTGTTGTCACCTGGTAAGTGGAACAGTTGTACAACTAGCAAGTGCAATAGTTGTACAACTAGCAAGTGGAACAGCAATGTTACTTTTCTCTATATAAAACTATATAATATCCCGTTGTCACCCCCACATATTTTACTCGATATCATTTCATGTAATTTTAGAGAATATAATCAAAAAAAAAATAATCAAGTAATAGGTCTAATATATTTACATGTGTATGCTCTACAGTCTACGCCCTTCTTTCGTCAAATTAGGTTAAAAAGCGAAAGAGAAATTTCAAACACCTCTAGAGCTTCAGAAATAATGTTAAAGCTCATAGGTATAATGTTAATTGCATCGTAGAAAAAAAGTGAGACCAAGTTTAACTTTTGAATACCTTGTATAAACTTAATAAAAACTATAATTAGTTAATCTTATAAAGCAAGATGAGTATAATGTCGTCTTCAAAGTCTTTCAGAAAAGGGCGGTCGTATTACTTTCTGAGCATATTTTCTAACCCGAGTTAAAGTAAAACATGATGATCTACTAATGACTCTTATTTATCAGCTGTGCATAGAAATTGTGAGTGGCAATGGGCTGACATAGTAAGCAAAGCTGTCAACGTTAATTATTCTTATGTAGAAAAATCGTCTAAATAATTGAATCAAAACTTAGTCTGAATAATTGAGTTACTTTACAGAGAACTAAAGATGCTTCTTCGTGACGAAGCAACATCACTCTAAAATAACTAATGTACAGTTATGACTGAATTACACTTCATTGAAGGTTGAGCAGACAGTCTCTCAGAGTTCTCAATATTGGCAGGTCAATGGCGTCAACTCCTCCACATATTATTCTATCCTCTGCCTTTTATCTTCATGTCAATATATTCTCTACGCTTAATTTAACTAAACCGCCTTTGGTGTCACCTGGAAATAGATGTATTTGTATAGTAGTGATGTAAATTTATTCGGTCAAAAATCCATGGCATGCAGCCTCTAGAAAATTGGATATTTTACCGATAAAATATAAAAAGGTAACCAATTGTAAAGAAAAAAAGATGTACTACAGTTGTAATGTATGTAATCTGATATAATGTATGTGTAAATTTTGTATATAAATTAAAATTTACAATAAATATTAATGTACTGATATAAAAGTTACAAAAATTAAAATATAGAAATAAAATTTACAATAAATATTAATGTAATCTGACAAAATATACGTGTAAATTTTGTATATAAATTAACATTTACAAAAAATATTAATGTGCATGTATCTTTGCAACCTTTTACATTTTTTTTCTTTGCTACCGTTACTCATTTGCATTTTTATGCTTAACTAAAAATTAATTAAGCTCTTAGTAACTGAAGGAATTTAGCGGAAAATTAACAATTGAAAGTGAATTATCCCATATTTATCGACAGAACCCAAAAGAAATCAGTAGAATTACTCACTTTAACTGAGAATTACATTAATTATCACTGGACAAAGAGAATCCATACATCGTAATAGTTGAACTAAAAGTAATGTAGGTTTAGTTCTTCGGACATATGTTCATTAATTGGGTAGTAACAAAAAGCATTGAAAATGACAGAGATATTTTTTATAGAAAATTACTAAGAAATCTCCTAAAGATTCGTTACTCGTACACATAAGTAATGTAGATGTATATGAGAGAACAAAATAGACTTCTTGGAGTCAAATCATAAAAACAAAAAGACAAAGTTGGGTATGCCATATACTAAAGCTAAATGTAAATACTCCAATTCAAAAAGCTTTAAAATATTGACTAGTAAACAATAACGTGAAGGTAGGTATGGGAAATAAATGCTCATTAATTAAACAATATAATAATGATATGCGTAAATTGGGAAATGATCATGACTTCGCGCAGGATCTTGATAGGTGGAGGCAGAGGGTTATGGAGGCTGCTCTGATGTCCACCGAGTGACGTTGCGCAGAATTAGTACAAGTTCATTAATGCTAATTGCACGTATGGTTCGGAAAATATACAATTTAAAAGCTTATAGCATTCTAGCTATAAGCTCTAAAAGTATAGCATACAGATAGATAGTTGATGAATGTAGTAAGAAATAGTAAGAAGTGTTGGATAGGACACCTTCTTAGAGGGAAAGTCTATTATATGAGGCCATAGAAGGCAGAATGGAAGGAAATAGAGGAAGAGGCAGCCGAGATTAGGAATGTTAAATGAGTTAAAGATCCCCTCATATGTGGGCATAAAGAGGAAAGCGGAACACAGAGAAGAGTTGAGGCGTTATATACCATGGACCTGCCTGTAGGCAGTGCACTAAGAGAGAGAAAGAGAGCATCCTATCTGCTAGTCGATGGAATGCTATTAAGAGAAAATGAAATCTGATCATTATTTTGAAATGTAACTTGAGCTAAGGTTTGGCCATACGGCAGAACAATGCAGTAATATAATTATTTTTGGCAGGGCGGCAGGTAGACAGGTATAAAGTATAATTCTATGTGAGCAAATATACACTATGTGATTAAAAAATCAAATCATAAATCTAGATTGACATCTTTGCAGATAGCTAGCCTCCGAAAATATGCAGATTGAAGAGTTACATATTGTTTGATTACAGATTTTATATATTATGAAATTTATGAAGGAATTCTTAAAAGAATTTGTTTTACCTCTCCAAAATGTTTCCTTGATTGATTGCTCGACTGATTAATTGAAAGGCTTATTGGTTTATTGAGTGATTGATTGAATGATCGATCTATTGCTTGAGTTATAGATTCAGACATTTATTTGCTGATAAAATGCTAAAAGCTAGTGTTAACGTCAGTTTTCTAACTCAAAAGCGATGTCACTGACAGGCTAGCCCAGGATTTGAACCCCGCATATACTGATCCGCGATCGAATATCTTATCGACATCGCCACTGGCTCTAGCCGATGATGAATTGATTAATTGAGTTATTAGTAGAAGGATTATTTTATTTGTCTTACCTTTCTACAGACACGGCAGCCAGTGTGTTAACAGATGCACTAACAGCTACTCCTTGAAGATAGGGAGCAACTTTACACGTCGCCTCGCCATAGCGCCATTCTAGAAACAAAATAAAAGTCAGATTTTTTTGTCTTAGCGATTATACGCAGTTCTGTAATTGTTTATACCGTTATACGAATTATAGCATTTATACCATTTAATACATACTAATTGATCGATTGATTGATAGATTGTTTGAGTGATTCAGTGATTTATATATATATATATATATATATATATATATATATCCCGATTCAAGGACACTGAATAATAGACAAACCGTTAGCTAGCACACATATTCATGAACGCAGAAAATAGACAGAGGAATTTAGAGGATATCGGCAGCATTGGATCATGAATTAACATGAAAATTTGTGTGACATATATTTTGGAGATAAGAAATTTGAGACAAATATTCTTCAAGATTGTAATTTTATAGACCAGTCTGCACATACATCTGTATGAAATACAGATTTAAAAAGGTTAACTTGTGAATAAATGTTTATTATAGTTGCTGAATATCGCGTATCGAAATTTGTCATTGGTATGTTATCATGGCTTATCCAAGTCAGTTTTAACAAGACGATTTATGGTTCAGTGGCTATAGGCTTGAAATAGTCCTAAAAGTTAATTAAGAGTGTAATGGTGCACGTTCCGAACCTGTTCTAACTTTTTTAGTTACTTTTATTTATTCAATTTTAATTAAATTATATTATACTGGTTCAGAAGGTCGCTAAGACCTGTAACACCAGGCTAAATGTCATTGTTTAGATATTTTTGCTCCTCAACTGACGGACTTGGTAGCTAGTTAATTACATTACTCTACCGATCTGGCAGACTGGTAAACGTAAAAACACAATCACATCATATTCGCTTATCGTGAACCATCAAACTGCCCAATCTTGCAGCAGTTGAAGTCAAACAACGGCTTCAATTAGCAGAGAGGTTAGGTGAGAATTGTGGTTGGCGTGAGTTATGACGCCATTAAACGAAACATTCCCCGTAACGAGCAACCGGCTGAATCAACCGGGCAATAAATATCTTGAAATAATCAAAGCTGTAGTATGCGCAACGAACCGGATTGCAACGTTTTGTGTTTGATTTGCCGAATTTATTGCCAATTGCTTTTGTGGTATTTCAAAACTGCGGACTTCGACAGCTCATTCTATTTTATGTCATTTTTGCTATTTTTTTCTTCAGAAGACGAATAATTTATATATGCATTCCTATAAAAAATTAAACTGAATAACAACCATAGATGCTATAGTGAAAATAATAAATAATAAATAAGGGTTTAACGCCCATTTCCTCTTACAAGGATGATGTCAGGGACATCCAAATCGTAAATATTATAATTTTTGATATTAAGTTTGTGAATTGGTTTCGTAACAATGGTTTACGATTTGATTTTATATTTTAGAGCGAACATTACAATAACATAAAAATAGATTCTGTTGGAACTTATGCATAGTTTCATATATTATCTGAAAAAATACTTCCTTTTGCTTCATTTTAATGTGCCGTTATATTCAATTCTAATGGATCGAGATTGGCGGGTCCAGCTAAAAATACGAAATAAAATATCTTAAGATCCCCGATTCCTTTAGCCTGGATCTTGTAAATGTTAACGATCGAGTTTCAGATGACTCTCCGGAAGATAAAAGCAGTATGGAATAGGTAGTCTTGAACTCACGACCTCTGGTTTAAGATTCGAGCTCGCTAACGCCGAATCGCAAGGCGTTCAGTGATGTAGCCAGCTACAAGATCAAAGGTTATGATTTACTTTTCATATAGGCCTGCAGTTGTCTTGTAAGATATGGATATTAATAATCCGGAGACGTTTAGATATATTAAAAAAATCATCACTATGCTCACATTTCTAAGCTTCATATTTAGAGTAATAGAGTAAATAAGTAGAATTCTGATATGATGAAATTACTCAGTTTAGCATTAGTCTACATTAAAGAGAGACAATCCATATTTATCTCGTATCGTAATTACAGAATCTCGTGCTAAGCTGATATTATATTGGCTTACTTTTACATTTGGCATTAAAATTTTTACATTATGTCGCAGTGATATACACATATGAAATGTTTAAGGTGATAAAATTCTAGTTAAGTTGGAGGACATTCTTATTCCTACGGTGTGTAGATCCAAATAATTTACATGTACATGTGTACTGTGGATGATTTTAAAAAGTCAGAATACAGACTTATAATACAGACATCGTGATAAAGCTTCATACGTGTAAGATAAATTAACTATAATTTAATTTCAATAGTCCAGAACAAGAAGCCAAAACTAAAACTTTAAGTTAGTAACGTTACTTGCCTGATAGCATATTAGTGACGAAGAGAGCTCAGGATTTGTAACCAACTACTGCTAGCAAACAATTAGCTACACACAAATTCACCATCCTACCAGTGAATATACAAGGCATTCTGACTCCTTTGTTTTAACCAGTTATTCAAAAATACGAAATTTGACGCTTCGATCCTCTCATAAAACAAGTGAATGCCACAAAATAAATCGCTAGTAAAATATTCTGCACAAATACTAATTTAAATATAAATCTAAAGTAAAAGAGAAAAATAATCTAAACTCAAATTTACGATTCAATGTAAACTATATTACTGGAGGGTCCCTTATCCAGTTTCTTGTCCTTTACAACCGGCTCTAAAATAAAATTTTAAAAGTGGGCCACTATGTGCCGTAAATAAACTTTATTTCATCTTCACCATTCAGATTTTAGCTACTGTCATCTTAAAATGAAAAATTTCAAATTTTCTCGCTTCATAGCAAGATCGATTTATAAACAATTTCAGAGGATGTGTATACTCAAGTGTTTTCCAAGGCCCAGTTAAGAACATTTTCGCAAGCCTATATGGGCCTACCTAAAAAACTAGAACTATTATGAACAAAATAATGAAAGCAA
Source organism: Enchytraeus crypticus (assembly GCA_905160935.1). Lineage (NCBI taxonomy): Eukaryota > Metazoa > Annelida > Clitellata > Enchytraeida > Enchytraeidae > Enchytraeus > Enchytraeus crypticus. The sequence continues at coordinate 3,201,840 of CAJHZI010000713.1, forward strand.
ATCTTTTACTTTATTATTTCTGCGAAATTCTTTGACAGGAACCCTAAGCGCAAAATATGGTTATGAATTATGTTCGCAAAATGCCACAGGGAGAGGGCTAGTTTTGGATTCTTCAATTATATATTTTCCCTCTCTGAAATGAGTGCATGGTAAAATCAGACAATTAATTAATGAACTAATCATGAAGAGTTTGGAAAGACTGAGCTAACCATATCATTGAATATCATTCTGAAATTTCGATTTTGCATCGTTTTAGACCCTACCTTTGCTCATCGGCTTGGATTAGTGATAATAGTGCTCTATGTTGACATGGATGATAGTGGCCCTGTAATTGCTGATATGTGTTATGAGACTTTAATACTTGTTAGCTATATGTATATTCCATTGGAGTGCGATTCTGAATTGCTCACTATGTGTGCAGCTCAAAAACACGTACAGCTCTTGGTTGTCCATTCCCGCAGGCTACTTCCGTATGTGAATTCAACATTTACGTAGACTGTAGTCATTGAAAGGGGGGTTCCTTGGAACTCCTACCCTGTAATCCGTAGACCTATCCCACCTTCGCACAATTAATCACGAATTATCCCTCAGAAACTAGCCATGACTGGCAATTCAAGACGTCGTCACTGGCTCGAGCTTCTCAACGTCAGCGTGAATTTAAATATATGTAGCAAGCCTCAGTTGATCAGGCTAACAGAAAGGTCAGAGAGCTCAATATTGTCATGGTTAATTTGAGTTACTGCGAGAAAATAGTGCTTAATATTGTCATGATTGATAGGATTACAGTGAGGTAATAGAAAAAATCAGAATTGAGTTAAATAATCCTACAAAGCATTAACAAGAGGAGGTACATAGGTAATGTATAGACAGTATAGACAGTATAATTATTATAGGCCATATATAGGCGGTAAACAGGCAGCATATCGGCAGTATATAGGCTAAATAGGCTGTAGGATAAACATTGAGCTCCATTTTACTTAATTTACTGTAATTTTCCGTTAGTATATACAGTTAATGTTTATGTTTTAGGTGTTCTTTTTGATTCAATTTAACGCAGAAATAATTAATTAGCATTTCCATGAAAACAGTATATGTATACACACGCACACGCACAAACATATATATATATATATATATATATATATATATATATATATCTTAGTGCACTGCCTACTGGCAGGTCCATGGTACATAACGCCTCCACTCTTTTCTGTCTTCCGCCTTCCTCTTCATTTCCACATATGAGTGGTCTTTAAATCATCTAACATACCTAATCTCGGTCTGCCCCTGCCTCTTTTTCCTTCCATTCTATCTTCTATGACCTCTTTTAATAGACCTCCCCCCTTAGAATGTGTCCTATCCATCTCTTCTTCCTATTTCTTAATACGTTTATCAACTGTCTATCTGTGCCAACTCTCTCCAGGACTTCCTCATTTGTAACCTTTTGAGTCCAGCTAATCCTCTCCATTCTTCTTCAAATCCACATTTCCAATGCCTCCAGTTTCCTAATATCTTCCTTTCTTAAGGTCCATGTTTCACATCCATATAATAGCGTGGTCCAAACCAAAGTTTTCACTATCTTTATCTTTGTGTCTTTCTTTAGACTCTGTGTTAATAGTTCTTTTTTACTATCAAATGCCGCTTTTGCTTGTGCAAACCTACTGCTTATTTCTGTCTCATATATATATATATATATATATATATATATATATATATATATATATATATATATATATATATATATGTATATATATATATATATATATATGTTATAGATATAGGCCTACATACATCTTAGATACATGTTTCAAAAAAGCTAAGGTGCAATCTTGTAGCTTAACATTGTGAATAACTATAATTATAATAAAGTAGTGAATTGCTTTGATCATGCATGCGAGTAAATTCTGTATCACTGAAAAAGTTGCAGAATGGTTAAGATGACAGTGGCGTTAAGCTCTGAGTGCCCTTTTATTACTTAATTCCCTTCGTCCCTAAATTCCCCTTCATTATTTATTTCCTCCTCATTAATGCATTCCCCCAATCACTGAATTCCCCACACCTCACTATTGAATTTCTCCTTATCACTGAATTCCCCCTCACCTCATTGCTGAATTCCCCCTAATCACTGGATTTCCCATGCATCATCATTGCTTCCTCTAAACAATATATAGTAATGAAACTCATAGTATCATAGCAGTTGTCCATTTTTATTACTTTTATTTATCTAATACTTACTCGTGAACAACCATTTGAGATTTAATGTTGTCATTTTGTAAATCAAGTGGCAATTAGAAAATTGAAAAAGTTTTTTTTATCTTTTTACGATGATATACCATGTATGATATACGATGATATATTGTTCGAAGTATCGAAGATTAAAACGAAATAGTCCAAGAAAACTCTTACAAGGTGCTAATGGATTATAAGCATATTATAAGTGAGGCTTAACTTATTAAATTGACATAATACTGCTCACTGCGTAAAGAGGATTTACGAAGAATCCGTAGAATTCTATGTATCATGGTCACGTTTAATATTAGTGCAAATTATGTAAAAGCGCAGCCAGTGGCGTACCCAAGGGGAGGACACAAGGGGGGGGGGGGTGCAGCTGTGAGCCAAAAATAAAAGGGCTGCCACCCCAGCTGACCTCAGTCTAAAGCAATATGCATTGATTTCACAAAAACAGAAACCAAGAAATGAAACTATGTAGCACATGCGGTAAGTCATGTTTTAACCCTACGAACAAAAAAAAATTATCTATAGATGCCTTATCTACTAACATTTAAACTGCCATCCCATCAGTTTAAGCAGCCGCCCTACTGCCACCCCCCTCCCCATGATAAATTTCTGCCTGCGCCACAGAGTGCGGCTACATAAAGCAGTGAAGACTTCAGAAGTAGTTAAATATCATAAAGTAGCAAATACACATTTAAGCATATCAAAATGATGGTGTTTGTTGAACCTGGACTCGCGTCAATTTTATTGATAATTTTTTACCAGATTGACACCACCTAGACCTTGTTTGATGCCGTTATGAAACTACAGTAAGTATATGGCCATCTACTTTTATCCTTAAGACGTCCCTGACATAGCCATATGGCGAAGAACCAAACAACTTAGGATAAAATCAATTTTGTGTTAATGTTGATGTAATTTTAAGCAAACTAAGATAGCCCTGTGTTAAAGAGAGATTAGGACTGTAATTTGAGTCTCTTTCTATAGGTAGAGTTAGCCATCAACTAAACAGTTTAAAGTGTATATACTATATAGACCTAAATATACAGTAATGTCATTGACAACATTGTGGCAACAATGTACTAGTATATTGTTAATAAACTATATCAACTCCTTTTCAGGTTCGCTATGGAGTCTGGATAAGAATTTACAATTTTGCCTTTTCTCTATTAAAAAATAACATTTTGCTGGTAAAGATGTTCTATTTATATTACAATACAAAGCGCATATTAAATTTTTATTCAAATCTTCGCAGCTAGCTCTTTTTACTGAATTGAAGTTATTTTGATACATTGAGACTCCTATTTAACAAATTATGATACGACTTGTTTAAATTAACTGTCGATATTCCTTAAAACGTTGCAATTACTAAAGAGTCGCTTAAAATATCAAAAAGATCATCATGTTTAAAATGTTCACTACTCATAATATATCAAAGAATTATTAGATTAGCATTTATATCATTCGCCGAATTTAACGTTAGAATTCGACCTCTTACTTCATTGGTTTTTTCGGCCTGATGAGAATCAGAAATCGCTTTAAAAACCGCTTAAAACCAAACGTAAACCACTTAAAACCAAACAAAAACCACCTAAAATTAAGTGAAAACTACTTAAAACCAAGCAAAAGCCACTAATAACTAAGCAAAAATCACTTAAAAACCGAATGAAAACACAATTAGAAACCACCTGTATACTACCAAAAGGGTTTTGTCAAGATTGTTAAAAATAAATCCAATCAGCAAATATTTCTTAACTATACAAGTATACCTTACCTAGACACCATACTAGTATGCCTGATCGTGTATCTGGTCAGCCTCAACAATTGCTATATTCTTAACCATGGTGTACTTAAATTAGATACCACGGACCTAACGTTATTGCTATGAATAAGCCGAGGAAAATAACGAGAAACCTTTTATTAACTAGAATAGTCAAAATTATCTTATCAACAAATTCGGAAGCAAGATTCGTCAGATTAGGCAAATACGTCCATCCCTTACTAGAAATTCAGCCACTATTCTTGCTAATTCTATAGTTCATTCAAAGCTCGACTACTGTAATTCATTATTACATGGGTTGCCTACTTCTTCTCTCAATCGTTTGCAGCACGTCCAAAATTCTCTTGCACGTGTTGTTTGTAATTCCTCTAGACTTCAATTTCACTCTCGTTCTCTACTTCGTAGTCTTCACTGGCTCCATGTTAATCAACGCATAAAATATAAAATAGCTCTATTAATTTTCAAAACTCTACGATTTGGCAAGCCTTCTTACTTATCTGAAATTCTTCTTCCCTACCGTCCCTCACGTGCACTTCGCTCCACCGATGCCAATCTTCTCTCAGTTCCAAATATTCTCACGTCATTGGGCAGACGTTTATTTTCTTACGCAGCAACCACAATCTGGAACTCTTTACCTGCTAATCTTCGCGTTTGTTTTTCTCTTTCAACATTCTCTAGCCAGCTTAAAACTTACCTTTTCCCACCATAGACATAATCAATTTACCCTAACCACTTTTGATCAACGGATTTGTTTTCGTTTAGGACCTTACTTCTCAGCACATTTCTTTTGCAGATTGGTCTGGGTGAATTGATCTGTAGTGAGGTGTGCTGTTGGGGACGTCCCTGACATCATCCCTGGATGAGGAAACGGATGTTAAACCATTATTATTATTATTAAATGCGTCTTCCCTAAACTCATTTAAAAGGTGTTTGGAAGGTATTAATGTAATCAAATACCTAAAGAGTTAAAGTGATTGCTTTATATCATTCTTTTATCTTCTGTATCTTTTTTTCTATCAAAGAATCTAACTCTTAACTGTAGTAAGTATTCTAGTGCTTTAACCGTTTTTTATAATATTGTATGTGTAGATTAAGTGCAAGGCCCAAGTTGTACGTTTAATTGTCACTGTGTGCAGATATTTATGCGTGTATATTGTTGAAGGTCGTAATAATGATATTACATGTTCCGCTAAATTTATCTTGGTAGATAATTATGGCCTACACTAACAATTTTATTGAACCTAATTCAGAATTAATGGAAATATTTGTATTATTATTTTTAAAATTCGGAATATGTAAGCGCCACTTGTGGGCCCTTATTTCCGTTCATGCGCTTTTACTGTCTATTGTGAATGACAATGGTGATATCATGTGCGTATGATAAATGAAATAAATAAATAAAAATAATATAATATAATATATACTGCATATACTATTATTACGAACATAAATGAGGGTCTAATATGCTTATATATAAATCAGAAGTTGCTTGTTGCACAATCATTACCTTAAATTTTTTTGTCATTCTGGTTATTCATAGAGAACATAATTTAAATAAATCCGTTTAAGCTAATACAAAAAGTACAAGCCATCATATTTACATAAACATCATCAACTTCTTAATCTTCTTCCAAAGAATCTCAGTTTAGAGATACAAAAAACGATTTAGCGATACAAAGAGACGAGACTAGAACAATTTGTAGCAATTTCTGGAGTCTAGTCGCTTATCAACAGAAGGCCTTTTTGACGTTGGCCAACATATTTACCATCATAATTATTAGAAGAACAAGTATTTACTTAACTATTTTATAAAGTGCGTCCATTCAGTGTCCATTATTTAGCTGTGACGACAACATATGACGTGTTTTGGACACATTATGCGGAACAAAATAGTTGAAAATACCGTAGTGACAGGAATAATATATAGCAAAAGATGCAATGGTCGACAGCGGATGACGCTTATTAAGAGTCTTAGCAAATGGATGCAGTTAACAGAGATGATCAGAGCAACAATGAACAGAGGCAAATGGAGAAAATTACCATGACGAAAATTACAGTAAAATGACCAAGAAAATTACCAGTAAAATAACCATGACGGCCCAGGCTTGGAACAGCCACGGCACTTAGAGAAGAAAATTATGCTGTACAAACCCGTCATGATATTTTCCAGAAGTGTGATCGGCAGCACCAGCAAACACACGAGAATATCTGCCGTGGCAAGGTTCGCCAGGAAATAGTTCGTCACGGTTCTAAGCTTTGCCTGCCGGTAAATAACTACAATAACCAGAGTGTTGTTGACAAGTCCTAGCACACCAACGATGATGTAGGCCACAGATAGCAAGACTACCACGTACATGGGCTGGCGAAACATGGACCACGGCTTGAACCTATAGTGTACTTCCACCGGACAGCCTATTGTACTGTTAAACAGCGCACAGTGTAGACTTTCGTTCCACATCGTTATGTCATGAGACGTAGAATGGTTCTTCTGGGATGGTGAAAGCTCACAATGATCAAAACACGTCGAATTGTTCAGAAAAGTATCCCACAAGGATGGTGCAAGATGCATAATGTTGTTTATTGCTATTATTAGGCTATTGTCTTAGCGTGTTTTCAATTGATGAATCAGTAAGCTAATTGCAACATAATTTAATTCTAAAGCTGCTGAGTAATAACTTTATCAAAGACTTAAAATACTTTAACGCCTACTCTGTTATAATATGACAAAAGCCGAAAAGCTTATGATAAAGCGTCTCAACTCAAAATTAGTACTACGACAACAAAATTAATCATTAAAAATCTAATAAGTATAGAAAAGGTACTTGTTTGTTGCTTAGTTTGTATTGACAATTAGAAAAAAATTCAAGAACGTCGCTTTCATTCCTTCTCTCTTATCATATCGCTAACAATGCCTTTTGCCTAATCATATATGTTTCGAACAATTTCAATATTACTGTCATTCAGCATTACATTTCATTATTCGTTGTCATATATGTGCATTTATTTGTAATATCTATGCTTTTCCTTGTAACATCTATACGAAAATTTACTTATATTACTTAAGGAATTCTCGACGAAATTCTGAACATTTTACCTTAAACGATCAATAGCAATTGAACCTTAAATATATGTAATCCATTAACGGTATAGCTTTGCGACTGACAAATTAGTAACTAGTCGTTCACTTATACTCTTTTACTTCGTTTTCTGGTGTTATTAGATACTATATATCTTTTCATGAAGTTTACTATTGAAATTCTGTTCCTACACAAACACTCTCAAAATAGTTTTTCTAATCTGCCATATTAAAACAAATGAGAAGCAAAACTGAATTCACTCGAATCTCTCCGATATCTGGATGTCTGAGTCTCAATATCACTAGTCGACTGGGAGCTGCTGCTATTTCTATCGCTGTTGTTGTTGTTGTTGTTGTTAAATTGTCAGTTCTGCAGCGAAGCTAGTTTTCAGCAACCATTTCGTTTCGCGCTCTTCGACTTGACAGCATTATATCATTCAGATTGTATGGTTCGTTGTCGTCTGCTTGTTTGTTCAAGGAACTTATATCAGAATGGAAGGAATTTCAAGGAAACAGAGACAGCTAGACAAACAGAATGATAGAAATGCAGACATACGGACAGGGATATAGATAGAGGGACAGAAAGACAAACAGAACGACTAGAGAGAAAGGCAGAAAGAACGACGGGCAAAGAGGGTTTGAGAAATGGAGGGAGCAAGTAAATGGAGAATAATGGACTACGATTTGTTCATTCTCTGATCTCCAAGCATCAGCCATTTGATGAAATTGTTAAATTACTATAAATATCTAATTAAAAATACATAATTTATTTAATTTATTACTAATTATTATTCAACTATTGTTAGAATGTCATTGAAATGTTGATGATATATTTTAATTTACGTTGCATGATGTTAATGAACTCAGTCCCATGATACAATTACTTAACAGATTAACATATAATTTAAAATTAGCTTATATCTTTAGCATAGAAGGGTCATTTTCTTCTTATAGACTTCTAAAGTGTAAAGATGTTAGGAGTCGCAGCATGTCAAAGAAAATATAATAATGAGATAATTTAATATTTTCTCGATCTACTTAGTGTTCAGTAAAATGACATGATCAAGGTATATCTTTTCCCTATGTCAGCTCATGTAAATACATTCAGTTGGCCTACAAGTCAAGTCCAGTCCAATTGATTAAAATTCTTATTTAGTCGCCTTTTACTAGAATGAGTTTACGGTTGGTCTATTCTTTAATGGACTGGATAAATCCAAGGGACTGTATACTAAATAGTAAATACCAAGTAATTTGCATTTCCATGATATAATATCAACACCTGAGACTCATTTCATTTACAGCCATTAATGTAGAATTGTATGTGTTCACTCTATGATCTTAGCCCTCTTATATATTTCATATTTTCGTAACAAACTTTGTCTCTCTTAGCGCACTGCCTACTGGGAGGTCCATGGTATATAAGGACTCCACTTCTCTCTATCTTCGGTTTTCCTCTTCATGTCCACATAGGATTGGATCTTTAAATCATTTATATCATTAATTCTCTTTGATAGAGTATTATTCTTTGGGAATTCTGTTAACAACGAGGTGGGCCCACTAAGACTTCCTTTGTAACAACTACATTTTAAAGCTTGAGGCCCATCAAACCATTTCATTTTTACAGTAAAACTATTAAATAAAAGAATTCTCGAAGAAGTCGGAATAATTCTGTTACGATAAAGGTTGCAAAAAAATAAACTGATGACCACGTCGTTGTCTGGCTGCGTAACATGGACTTTGCGAAAGGAGATTATTTGAAAATTGGAATAATGGTGACAAAAAGAACAAACAAAATTACAAAAGAAAAATTGTAAAATAGAGTTGATACAATTTTAGACAATTGATGAAGTTTATAAGGAACAAAAATAATAGTTGGATGAGTCATATTCTGAGAGGGTTTGGTTTATTGAAAAGTAATTGAAGGTAACATATAACATTACAACACTGGATCAGAAAGCACAACTGCTTGTTTGAGACCCCTACAAAATAAAGTAAAGCTTACCTACACATCTAGCGCAGCTTAACATATTAAACATATTTACATAATAAACTGAACTAGTACAGGAAACCAGCACACAAGTAGAACCGAAGTAAATCAAGCCGGGGAAGGCCGAGGATTAGGATGCTAGGAGATTTTGATACCTTATTCGTACGTTTATTAGAAAAGTATGGCAGCCGAGAGAGATTTAGAGGAGTTATTATACCTCTCTCAATGCTCTGTCTATTGGCATGGACATGCCAATAGACAGAGCATTGAGAGAGATATAATAATTTATATGTTTAAACTTCATTCACTTATTTCTTTTATACGGACTTAAAAGCTTATATTCACACAGAAGCAAACCAACATACGTGCTCACGTACATTGACTAATATACATGCACATGTACACGAACAAGAAGGCAGAATGGAAGCAAAATAGAGGCAGGCCGATATTAGGATTGTTTGATTATCAGAAGAAAGTTAAAGACTCACTCATATGTGGACATGAAAAGGAAAGCGGAAAATAGAGCAGAGTGGATGTGTTACACACCATGGACCTGCCAGTAGGCAGTGCATTAAGAGGTAGAGTAGAATTATAAATACGTGTACAATTATACATTCAGGTAGGCTAATATGCTGTACTCGTATTATATATATAGTCATTATTTCGCAACTGAATGATAGAAACATATAAGTTCAACCAAAGATATACAATAAGTCTTTATTCTATAAGTACAATATAGTAATCCACCTTACCACAGTCACAGACACACAGAAAAACAATAAACGAAGAACGAAATACACTGTGTTTTGACTAATAGAGAACATTCTCTCTCTCTCTTCAGTGCACTGCCAAGTGACAGGTTCAAGGTACATATTCATACTCAATGTCTGCTTTCTCGCTCCATAAGAGCACTCCTTAAATCAACAAATTAATCCCTTCACAAAGTCTATGCCTTATCTATACCATATGTAGCCTGTAGCTTGGGAAAAATATGGCTTCTGAGTTGGTTTCCTGTTGCCTTCCTCAGTTAGGTGGATTAATTACCATTTAATCCTGGGGGAAAATATGTCATGGTGAGCTGGGTCCCCTCTTGCCATCCTCAGCTCCTGCCTTTAGTCGCCTCTTACGTACATGCGGCAGATTGTTTGCGGTTGCCCAATTCTGCAGTGGTCCAGCCACACCCGATCACAACAAGGGGAACATTAAAATAGAACATTAAAAAACACAATTAAAAAATGAAGTCATAATGAGTTGACCGATGTCCTTGAAATTTACAGGACTTGGCCAGCGTCAAGTTGTGTAAATTCAACAAACTTGGCCTTCCAATCAAACATGTTAGACTTCTATGATTGGAAAAAAATTTTAAAGCAAAATGCTTTGCTTAGCAATAATATCACGTATCATATATATAGCTTAAAGCAAAACATATGATATCGGAAAGTATCATATATTTCTAAGCGTCTTCAAATCATCTTTTCGCAGGGCAATTCCATTATATTTTACGTTACCTACATGTAAGTCATATACAGTAAATGTATTTATATACTTGTACAATTACCTTATGCATTTAAGATTAAAGATAATTTTATCTATATGCATGTACTTGCACGTAAAATTGTATAATGTAATTTTGAGCTGATGCACAACTTTCGCCTATACCAACCCACATTGGATAATTTCTCAAAAATGTATTTCGTCTAGAATTTTAAATCATTCTTTGGCGGAAGGACAATAGTTAATAGCTGATATCCCCAGGACTTCTACCTCCATATACAGTGAAACATGTTGTCAGATCGAGCAAAGCAAATGAATACAAATGAATTGATTCCTTGTATTTCACTGGAACGAGTTCCATTCGAGCAATTTATTCCTGTGGAGATGTCACGATCAATTAATTAGAGTTGCTCTTTCGAGCATCGGTGAGGTAAGGCTGTGGTTAGACGAGGTGAGTACAGAAACTGAACAATGTTTACAGAGGTTATACAGTAAATAATGAATCAATGTTTAGAGTGTTTCAAAATAGGGTAACCTTCAAAATCGTGATCTATGCTGTACAAACACGGGTTATTTTAAACAATTTCCATTTTATTCTTTTAATTTTACATCTTTTACAATTTTTTCTTCCGAATTTACAATCTACATTGAATGATTTAAGAAAATTCAATTCACATGACTTGAGTAGGCCAAGTTATTAACTAAATTTCATTCAGAAATGTTCTGTAGAATAAGAGAGCAGTAAATTTGATTATATTTTTCAATGGATGATTTAAATTATCGCTATTGGAAGAAGAAAATGAAGTTTAATCTAACACCTTAATAGCATTAAACGCTCAAATCCTAGTAAGGGCTTATTATCCAGATTTCCATTTTTCAGTTTTTAATATAAGGCAATCGCTTTCTGACCCTGTACCGTTATTTTATGACGTTATCTCATCATAATTACTATTACTAATTCTAATATTAATTTGTTATTAATATCTGTTTGAATAGTACAGGTAATAGTAATTCTTAATTTAAATCATTATTAGTATTTCCAAATTTTGATTGATATTATTATTATTATTATTATTATTATTATTATTATTATTGCGTATTACTACTATTACTTTTAGGCGCCTCAGTGTTGTGTTAGTATAACGGAAGTATATACTGGCTACAAATGGTCTAAATATTACGATGTGTCTTCAAAAGCTATGGATATCATCTTGATTGGATATTCCACTATAACATGCTACAGAACAAGCCTTCGCTATTTTAAAAATAATGCTATATCCCTTTTGCATAGTTTTACCGGTACAAAATGAAGGCTGATTTGGCTAAAATAATTTTTCTGAAGTTAAATAAATTCTGTTTTGTGGTAAAGTAATTCGACACACTATGCCTTAGAGCAAAGCAGCTGAATAATTAATTAATATGCAATTATTCAAAGCCTCTCTTACGACTCTCTATCCCCCAAATGCTGCAGCTTTATTGCGCACCTAGGAAGCATTTTTCAAGTTTTCTTATGGGTAGGCATATTTTTCAGCAATTCAAATAAATGCTTACCCTTTATTAGAAAAGAGATTGGGAACACTAAGATTAGCTTTACTGGTAACTGAATATATTACATAGTTAAGGGATGGTTAAGTCTTAAAAAGTGCTTGTGAGCTATTGTGGCTATTGTTTGTGAATCTAAGAAAATTCTAATTCAGCTGTGTACATACTCAGAAGTCTTAGCAAGCCATATGCTATTTGGCATAACTAGTAAGTAATGACTGATGTAGATCAGCGCTTTGAACAAAGGACTAAAAATTCTGAAGCTCTTTCATAATATTTTAGCTATATTAACACTATTATACTATCTATATACTATGTATTATTGCTATTATTATTACTATCATCATCATCATCATCATCATCATCTTCCCCTGAATCCCAGTTTAACTAGGGTCGGGATCCGAATAGACTGTATCAAATCCTCTCTGTCCTACATCATATCATCCATTTAGTCAATCCCCTATTTGAGACTTTTCCATTCGTTTAATTTTTTTTTGTAATTTATGGATCATAAGCTCTCACCAACCGAATGTCCTTTCTAACGTTTGAATGGATCCAAGTGTTTTTGTCGCCTTCTACGACACGACCAGTCAACGGTTGGTCAATTCTTCAAACAACCCGGACACAAAACGGGAAAAAATCTAACAACAAGATCTAAGATCCCTAACAACATCAAAAGCAATTAATATGTCAGAAATCCCCGTGTATCTAATACATGCTTCACTGAGTATACATTAACATTTGTATTATCCCTAAAGCTGATATAAAAAGAGGACGTTCCTTCCAGCTTAGAGTAAGACGTTCCTTTAAGCATTGAGTAGACCTAATCCGCTAGTGATATAATCTGCTTCGTGTTCTTTACTAGAGCAACATCATCAACAATATCAATTAGAGTAGTTTTTCTTCTTCTAGTGGTCTACTCCGCAATGCTGGTTTGTGCCTAGTATTCTTGCCAAATAGCTATATTTTACAATAGTTTATTTTTTATTCCTTTTGTTTTCACTATTTCTTCTTGACTCCTGAGTTATTGGCAATCGTTGCAATTTTGAGAGTTCAATCGCATCGCAGCTAGCTCGGATTTAGGAATTTATAGAAACTCCTTCCAACATTCTGTGGTTTGTTCAGTGCTGCATGTCAGTACTCGGTCTTCCAAGGTGGTCACCATTCAAGTGCTAAACGAGCTCGATATTGCTTAACTTATTTCATGACGCTCGCACTTTATCAAGTGCTCTAAACCCTTTCACCCTTTTTGTTTCTGTCGTTAATGACAACATCGAACACTATTGAACCAAATCTAGACGAGTTAATTATGAAATGAACCAAACAAGTACAAATTACAGAAATACATACCGAAAGCAAATTACTACCAGTAAGCAAATTACTGGCTTTCTAAATAATTTAGACTTAGTGGTTTATTTAATTTAATGGTTACCTTTATATTTAAAAGTTCTTTTAAAGGTCAGTAATATTGATAAATAAATTATGCTAAATTTACTTTCAAAACATGCCCGGTATTCAATTGATTCATTCAATGAACGGCGCTCCACGGAAGTAATGATAATATTAAAAGTATCAGGAAAGGTGAATTTACCCTTTGCCCTTGGAGGTTAATTAAACTTTCTATGCTTGGATACAATTACCCACAAGAGGGCAGACCGCTCTCTTCTGTATTGTTATTTAGAATGAATGTGAATGTTTATTATGCTTTATATACGAACAATCGAGATATATAATAGTATATATATATATATGTATATATATATATATATATATATATATATATATATATATATATATATATATATATACATGTACAATACTATACGTGTAGAATATATATATAATTATATATGCATATATAAATGTAGTTATGCATATACATGCCTATTTATATGCTCATATATGCCTATATATATGTGTGCATCTACTTTATATATATATATATATATATATATATATATATATATATATATATATACTATTTATACAGGTAGGTCTACATATGTATAGATATATGTATAGGTCTACATCATATATGTATATTGGCTACATACATGTGTGTGTGTGTGTATAAGTTTAGAGCATAGGCCTACTGTTTTAATTCCTGACACTAATTGTATTATATAGTTGCAGCACTTTCTGCAGTATATTTCTATTTAACCGTAATCAAATGGCTTCTACAAATGTTAGTCGAGGATAAACCTGAACTTGGCATGATTATCTGGATTTTGGAATTAGCACCGTTTTGGACCTTCTTTTTACTCACCGGCTTAGATTTGTCTCAATTATGCTCGCTGTTGTCATGAATGACAGCAGCACTCTCGTTGTTGCGAAGTTATATGTTATCGCTGTTGTACGACATATGTTCACATTTATTATCACATAGGTTACTTAGATTTTAATTTACTCTATCTGGCTTAAGCATCTAAAAATACAATTTTATGTCAAATGTGTGTTTAAGATAAAAGTAAAAAATGAATACCAATATTAATAAATCCATCAATTCTACAGCCTTCGACATATTTACAACTAGGATATTAGCTGAAATTTACTGTGCACATAATTGCAATAGTTGAATAAACTCTTTAAATTTAATAAATTAGAAATTCTTTTAAAGCTAACATTCTCTTTAAAAACATGCTTTTTTATACTTTATGGAATATTTTTAGCTAAATCTTTAGTTTTAACTGAGAGGAGAATGCTGTGTAGTTCGTCGAGGCAATATTTCACTTGACCTAACACCGGGCTGTAAAGCCATGGAATTAATTTCATATCCTGTAGCATGTGATGATGAAGGTATTTTCTTCCTTGTTCTTAACGTAAACCCAATGCCTTCCATTTACGTCACATCGGCGATGTTCCGTTTCTACAGACAAGTGGACCGAGATAATGATGAGTAATTAAAATTTAATGAAAAAGCACTAAATTAAAATCATAAAATCTGACACTTTAATTTTCTCAAAATAAAAGCGGAAATACAGTTTGTCATTTTGCTTGTTAATTATTGATCGCAGTGGTATAGGCACTAATTGCAGGTATTTTCCTTGAAGAGTAGATATTGCCAACACGAGCAAACTGTCTTGTCATCTCATAAGTAATGTAAAAGTATCCTGTCAGTAGTAATAGCGTAATTTTACAACGATCTGCTTCAACAGTGTCCCAGTTAAAATGTAGCGCTAAAAATGTTAGCGTTGTTTTCTATTGTTTAAAGCACTATTCATAATAATTTTACATAAACTAGCATTTAACAATGCATCAAATGTGCTGATTCTCTTCATCATTATCATCATCATCTTCCCTTAAATCCCAATTTAACCAGGGTCGGGTTACGAATAGACTTTTTCCAGTCCTCCCTGTCCCACACCATATCAACAGTCAGTCCCCCATTTTCCATGTTCTTCTTAATTACTGCATCGGAAAAATCCCACGTCAATTGTGGTCTACCTCTCTCTAGCTTAACATCCAGCTCTTCCCTCCAAACTCTCTTTACTACATCCTCATCTGCCTTTATCACAATATGTCCATACCATCTCAATCTCGACTTAGCCAACCTATCCCCGATCTCCTCAACATTCAAAACCATCCTCACATACCTATTTTCCATTCTGTCCTTCCTAGTTCTTACACACATTAGACGTAACATTCTCAATTTTGCCACATGCAAACTCTGTAAATGTTCCCTTTTTAGTGACCAGCATTCCGAACCATACATCATACCTGTCCTTATCACAGAACTATAAAATTTACCTATCAGTCTTTGTGGTATTTTCCAATCACACAACATTCCAATGAATTCTCATAATTTTGTAAATTCTTTAAAAAGAACTCTTGTGGATTAATTACAATTTTTGTTAACTTAAATTGTAACAAATTGCACCAACAAATTCAAAAGCAAAATATTCAAATTCACAAATTGTTTTGAATTCTTTTGCTGTCTATATAAAAATTCGACAGCAACAGAGAGAGAGAGACCTATGTTTTATTTCAAAAATGCACTCAAATATGTACACACACTAGGCCGTCAAAGAGATTTAAAAGACCTATCTAGTTGATCACCCATCATGCATGCATAAAAGTACAAACTAAAAAATAAATATGCAAATTAAAAATGAACAAAGCAACTCAACTCAAAGAATAGAAGCAAAGAATAGAACTCAACTCAATAGAACTCAACGAAAGAATAACTCAAAGAATAGAATGCACATACATGCAAATAAACATATGTACATAGACATAAACTGAAATACATATTCAACTAATCTCATATGCACCTAGTGATAAGTAGAAATTTTCGTATATCCAAAAGTTAAAGGTTTAAGCAGGAAAATATAAGACATACCAACAAAGACATGGAAAAGATAACAGATGCGCATTCAGCAAAAAGCATACATAACTATTATGCGAAAGTCCAAGCAGAATAAGCATAAACATTCCTGTTAACAACTTCCTTTTTCTTCAAATTCTATCTCATTGAATTTGAAGCCAAAATAATGGTATCAAAATTGGTTTTGATTTCCTACATGCTGCTCAAATTCATCCTTTGATTCACTGATTGTTTGAATTTTCAGTAATTTAAATAAACGAATTGAAACGACAAAATATGAACAATATTTGATAAAAGAGTCTCTATCTAAAGTTATCCATGGACTGCTTTCTATCGTTTAGTAGCGTCGATTACAGGATGACATTCGTTAGCTAAACTTCACAGGCGCAGTATTGTAATGTTGAAAATGATTCTTTCTTTGAAGAGAATCATGATTGAATTTTAAAATACCGGAGTTACTGATTCGCATCAGTGCCGCATTAGTAAAAAAACCTGACCAGACAATCGGGGGGGGAAGGGAAGAATGGTGGCTCAAAATATACAATAAGAAGGTCCATTCGTATCCCGATCCTATTTAAACCGGGATTTAAGGGAAGATGATAAAGATGATTATTGCTATTTCTATTAATTTGTTATGAGTAAAATCTCATAGCCACCATTGAACTTGTTAAGATAATATTATACATTTAAAACCCGGACTAATTAATAATAATAATAATAATAATAATAATAATAATAATAATAATAATAATTAATAAGAATAGGACACGAATTAGTACCCGGATTAATTATTATCTGCAGCTATTTATTTGTAGGTTTAATATACATGGAATAACTACATATACGTGTATATCAGTGAGTAACATGTCTTTATTTGCAACTATTTATTTGTATCTTACTATACATGAACAACTAGACACACGTGCATATTCGTGAGTATCATGCAGGGCTTGCAGTGCATATTTATTTAAATGTATGTAGTTTCTAGAAGGTGAGGTGACGGATGAGCGTCCTACGTGTATTCTTGCTACATTAATATGGTACAGAAGAGACATAGGAATCTTCCTCCAGGCATTATAACGAGAGATCATTTCTATTACTTTTTAAAATATTACATTACATTACATTACATTACATTACATTACATTACATTACATTACATTACATTACATTACATTACATTACATTACATTATTATATTATTACATTATAAACATTGTGATATTTAGAATGCTACATTGTATTGCCGCGTAGTTTAGTTTATTGCATTCTAATATCGTACAATGCGCTACAACAAGAGAGATCATTTCAATTATGTTTTAAACTAGTGTATTATAAACATTTTTATAGTACATTATGTTTGCAACATTGCATTACTCTTTATTACATTGCATTACAATATATTATGTTGTATTTCAGCGTAATTTAGTTTACTGCCGTCTACTATTTCGTACTAAATTAATGTCAGAGAGTCTTGACTTTCTGTGTCTGACATTACTACGCCATTAATTGCCTCCACTTCAGCTCAGAAGTTGCATCATCACCAGCGATGTGCTCCATAAAATAAACTGCCTAATACTGCCAGTTGAGGATTTTATGTCGCTTGTATTGCTAAAACTCTCCACTGATCGGGAATTTACAATTGTCGTATAGTGAATGATGTACACTAAAACGGCTGTTTTATGACTCCTGGTCGACCAGAGTAGGCGATGAAATTAGAGGTGTGGAACGAGTCATGCAATGCTGTAATAAAAGCGATGCTCCAATTTACGTAACCTAATCCATGGTCGATCTCATGAAATTCGTTTTGTTGCAGAGTTATTGGTCTATAGCGTCGTTATCATCACTGTTACACTATGCACTGGCTCGCTAATATATAGCTACATTTCTCTCTCTCTCTCTCTCTCTCACTAGTCAGTTCACAGTAGTAATAACAATAATAAAGGTTTAACGCCCGTTTCCTCATCCAGGGATGATGTCAGGAACGTCCCCCACAGCACACATTGCTGCAGATGGAACCAATGGGTTCTGTATATTTATTTCTACTTAAAATCTAATAACACGCTCGATACTAAATGCTATGCAAAGCAATTATTGACGTCATCTTAAATACTAAGCCATTGGCGTTGATTTAACGTAGGTTTTTCTGTGAAATATTACTTCTGATGCAATTTTCCGTATATTCTACAGACTCTTTGTTTGACAGCTTACAAACTATGGGAGGTTAAGAACATGAAGGATTTAAACACGGCAGTTGAATTTTTTTGTATCGTGCGATATTTTTTTTAATTAGCTATTTTCAATTACATTTTCAATATATGTATTTAGCTTATATAAATCTAGATATGCACTAGCTTACTAGCAGTTTTTTTCTTTTTATGCTCATAAGATTAAAATAAAGTTAAAACAAAAAATGTTAACAACTATTTTAAATATACGTAAAAGTTTACATCTTATTTTAGTAATTTTAGTTGCAATTTTTGACTTTCCGTCAACGGCTTATATTTTATGTTAGATCCATAGACCTACTAGATACTACAAGATACTACAAAACCTGAATCATTGAATTTATATATACTTGTACCGCAGTGTATTCTTTAATATTCTTAACCAACATCAATTCGCTGAAAACAACTAGACCTTCCGTTAAATGATTCTAACATTTTATGTTAGATTCCACTAAATGCCGCAAGACCCGAATTATTGAATATATTTTTACTTGTACCGCAGTGCATTTTTTACTATTTTTAACCAATCCCAATTCGCTGAAAACAATAAAGTTTATGCAATTACTCACAAGGGAGGCTTCACATATACTTTTATGCACATGCTTTCTAAAGATATAAATATTATTTAATACATTGCCGCAGTTGATCTTCGGTGAAATTTAATTATTTAGGCATTCACGTAGCGGGAAGAAAGCTCCCAAGGCTATGACATTAAGCAGATATATACGTTTCATGCATACAGCACTCCAGAAAAGACGCTGACGACTGGCTGAAGCGGAAGGAAAATCAATCAATCTCCGAGAGATGCTTGTCTTCACCAGATTAGTTTATCCAAGCTTGGTCGAGATATGGGCTACATTGAATGCAACGGATGATGTAAACATCATCGAGTATATTTTTAGCTTTTCTGAAAGTTAAAAATCTAATGGGTACATTGACTCGATGCTATAAAATAAATCCTGGGCTCGCCCATCACTGACATAGCTTTCGAGTGAGGAAACTGACGTTAACCATAGGATTACCAGCTTCATAACTGTGATCATGTCTTTCTTATTTCTTCTACTACCAGAGGCATTTTGAGATCACGATGAATATCTGCATTTCTGACGTACCAAGGAGCGTCATTAATGCCTCTTATCAGCTTATTCTTTGAACTTTGAATTATTTTAGTATTAAATCATTTAGTGAAGTCCCACATTTGACATCCGTGAAGCTAGACTGGTTTCATCTCCTTGCAACCAATTATATGTTTATTATGTACCGATAGTTTAGAATCTTATGATAGATATGATTATTATTTGATACTACAGTGATTTTTATTGTGTACATTTTATTGTATATTGCTATTTTTTACCTGTTTTAACTGTTGTTTTAATTTATATTTAATTTTCTTAATATTTAATTTTAATTTGAATGTTTTAACTGTTGCAAAGTATAGAGATGTCGTAACATGATATACTACATTAAATAATAAACATTAATCTTTTCCAAAAATCCAGTAATGCTGCCTATATCTAAGGTTGCGCTCATCCATTTTCTGCATAGCATACTTTTTCATCTCAATTTATTATCAAGATTCATACCAATTTAGTTAGCATTATTTTCGTACTATACGTATGCACCATTCATAACTAGAATAGAATAGAATAATAGAATAGAATAATAGAATAGAATAGAATAGAATAAAATAGAATAGAATAGAATAACTGTATAGAAAAGCATAGAATAATTACATAGTATACAATTAAACTGGGTTGAATCGGATTACAGTAAATAGATGTTTTTTTCTGTTTTGTTTATTTTGATATTTTTTCATGAATTTATTTCCTTATTCCATCTTTAATAATAATGACAATTATAGCAATAATTTAAAAAATACTAGATATTTTTCTGATTGCTACTAATATTCTTCTTGTCATATGTTGCAATTGCAATTTTGCGATAAATTGTGGCTACTTAGATGAACTGAAGTCATAAACACCAGTAGAAAAATTATACACAGTAGCAAATATTTTCCCCGGATGTTGTGTCCGGATAGTTTGAAGAATTGACCAACCGGTGACCACACGTGTCGTAGACTCGTAGAAGGCGACTAAACACTAAGATCCATACCAACGTCAGAAAGGACATTCGGTTGGTTAGCGCTTTGGTTCCAGAAATTGCTACAAAAATTTAAACGAATGGAAAAGTCTCAAATAGGATATTTGTTAATAATGTGGTGTAAGGCAGAGAAGATTTATGACAGTACTATTTGTATCCCTACCCTGGTTAAACTGGAATTCAAGGAAGATGATGATGATGAACAAATATTTTCCATAAACAGCTTTTGTAAAATTAATATTCACACTTTCGGAATAGAGCATTTCAATGCGAAGAGTTATGAAGCTTATAACTAGAGCATTTTTACTATTCGTTAATGCTAACCTTATGCCGTACAACTTAAAATAAGCCCAATTATACCAAGAATTGCCTCGATTTGTATTTTTTATTAATTTATTAATCATTCTTTTAAATTGCTAATAGTAAGGTTTACTGCTCAGTTTCAAGAAGTGAATATTCTGAAAATAGACCTGACATAATGAAAGCTCAGCTGGAATCTGTTCTCGTTTCAGAAGAAAATTAATCAGAGTTTTTACTGTCACATGCTGATCATACTGTGCTGATGGTTTCGGTAGATCTTTTTTGCTGATAAATAATAAATTACAGACCTCGTACGGATAAAAGTTACAAAAAACATGACATGATGTACACGATTAGGTTGTATAGTATTTCTTAACTAGGTACATGGGATTTACTAGTTTTAAAATGTGATGTTTTTGGTTAGATCCGATGCTTCATGGTTAATATGAAGAATTATATGCACGTATAGACTTGTACATAATTCTTCTAACTAAGCACATCGACTAAATTGTTTACCAGCAAAAGTATAAGTGTCATTATAAGTCGTCTGTGATTCTAATTTCGAAACAATGTTTAAAATATTAAAGTTACAGTATACATGTGTTTAAGATATATATATATATATATATATATATATATATATATATATATATATATATATATTCGTTGCTCTAAATGAAGAAGAAAGCCATATAGATAGATAGAAACAAATAATTATGTGCATGTTCGTATATAAATTATATTTTAATTAGCTACCATTAAAACTTGGCCATAATTTGACATCAAACATTTTCATTACATAGAATATTTAATATAGTAAGCCAGTAATGTATGGCTGTCTGTCTGTCTGTCTGTCTATGAGAAGAAATGCCGAGCCTTATTACGTCATATTCACAAGTTCATAACAGTTTCGCTAGTTACAGCTGTGTCATTTGTTCAATATCAACTTAAATTCAGTTGTCCAGTATATGCTGAACTTTTTTAGCAGCTTCATAACGCTAAATCAATTCTATCGTTTGTCCAATATAATTTTCTGGGATTAGGCTCCATATATAGACCTATTTTCATTTTTGGCAACGTCATATGTTCAGTTCTAAATATTAACGTTAAATGGAGCGCTTTTGTTATTTATTTATAGCCTTTGCCCGATTCTATTCAATTTGCGCATTAACAACTTTTAGGCCTATATTGAAAACAACTTATTTATATACAAGAAATTGTTAATATTGATTTATTGAGAGTCGTAAGCTACATTAGTACATGTACATGTCGACGCAGCATCGAGAGGTTAGAGTTCAAATCCAGGTTCAATTATAATTGACCATTTTACTAGATGTGGGCATGTTTGCACACAGGTACATTCTATTAACTAAATAAGTGAGTACCAAAATTAGCTCATTTGTTTCTGCCAGTAGTCCAAATATTGAGCTACTGAACAATTGATCTAATTAATTTGCCCTGGTGTCGAATTGCTTGAATTAATTCGCCTTTAAACAAACTTCAAAAACGCAATAAACTGCCAAATTAAATATTGACATTAAATATTTTCAATGTTGTCTGATTTGTTCGACCCCAATTTGAACCACTAGAAAATACCCACCCGTTGTAATACCACTCTTGAGTTTGTAAACACTAATATAATTAGCATTGTATAGTGCCACTCCTACTTGTTGTAACTAGGCTAATTGAGTTAGCAGGCGTCATAGGAAGGTTTAAAATTAAAAAGAAATTAATGAAGCTTCATTAGCTAAAAATTTACGCTTGCTTGCATCTTATACACGATGTAGCATTTTAAGAAACTTTCATTAAATGCGCCACTGTTCGACTGAATAAATACAGGCTTTCCTGGTTGACCAAGTTTGCACGCTCCGCTTAATTAAACGCGAAGATTATTTAGCTAATGATAAATACATGCAGCATTAGGTGATCATTCTAGGCATAATTCGTCCTTGCTTGCGACAAACTTCCTTCAACTTATTGGACACTGATTATGTTGTGATAGTTAATAAAAAATATTGTCTAAATGTCATTTAACTTAATTCTTGAATAAATTTTAATATAAGAGATAAATATTATTCTGTCCAAGATCAGTTTCTAATGCTCCAGTCAGTACAGTAAAGCTGGTAAAGCTAAGGTTAACTAGTAGGTCAGTTTCCTCACTCGAAAGCGATGTCAGTGACGGGCGAGCCCAGGGTTTGAACCCCGCACCTACTGATCCGCAGTCGAGTATCGCAGTTTTCTACTCATTTTTAATTCTGAATAAAATTAAATAATCTCTATCTTAAAGTGAATTGATTAAACAAGCTATTACTGTAAGAGATCAAATATTCCAAGTTCGATAGTTTTAAACAATTGAAAGTTGAAAACATGAATTTTAAAAAATACAAGTAAAGAGAATGCAACAGGCAGAAACAAGAAGCTAATAGTAGCCTAATAATAGCCTAATATCAAGTGAGAGTGACTTTGTGAATTGCTACGTTCAGAAGACTTAAAGTAGGCCTAATAAAAGGTGTGTTGAAATCTTAAAAGTATAAATCTAACTCAATGTAATGATTACAGGCACGTCCCTGGCATATAATTTCTCGACATTGTTGTATCATCTGGATTTCTCTGCTTATCGACATACAGTCTATAGAGTTAGTTATACTGTTAGTTGTCAAACCATTCAGAATCACAAGACTCGGTCTTCCTCGGAACGTGTTTCCTTCCATTTTTTTCAATTACCCCTTTAATCCATCATTTTCTCTCAGAACATGTTCTAGCCATTTCATCTTTTTATTCGTTATGATATTTATGGATTGTCTATAGCTGTGTCAACTCTGCGTGGCACTTACTAGTTAGTAATTTTGTCAGTCTATTTGCTCTTCTCCGTTCTTTTCCATACGCGCATTTCGAATACTTCCGATTTTCTGATATCTTCCTTTCTTAACGTCCATGTTTCACAGCCGTACTGGAGCGTCGTCCACGCTAGAGTTGGCGCTGTATTGGAAGTTGAGAATGAAATAGTCTAAATATTGAATGTCTAGATTTGAAATAAATGTCAAGGAATTTCTTTACATTCACTGTCCAACATCAGATACATTGAACATCACGCAAGTTATCAAGTAATGCTGAAGATATAAGTACTTAACCACAGGAGAGTCGAGAAAATCAAATTAAAATACTTGACAAAATAATGTATTTTAGTTATTTTATTTTCTGTTTGTAAAATACAGTGTTGGAATGCAATGCGGAGTGGACTGGTCAGAATCTTGTACTGCATCAGTTACATTAAGTAATAATAATGCATGAAGCTGTTCACCAGGAGATGCATTGTGATATACATGTATGTAGTATCAAGAGCTGCCTCTAACAGGAGATCTATTATAATATCTATTTTAACTGTTATCTCGTGTTGTGCCCGGGTGTGGTTGGAACCATTGGAGAATTGGGCAACCGTAAACAAGATACCGCGTGTACGTAGGAGGCGACTAACGTAGGAGTTGAGGAAGGCAGATGGGATAAATCTCACCATTAAATGTTACCCCAGGATTAAATGGCAGTTCATCAATTATAGAACTTAGGAAAGCAACGGGAAACCACCTCAGAAGCCATATTATTCCCAGCTATAAGCTTCATTAACGTATTGATAAGTCATAGCCATGTGTGAAGGGATTAACTCGTTAATCTATGGTGTGCTCTTTATTGAGCGGAAAAAGCAGCATTTGAGTATGGATATATAATTGGACCTGTCGCTTGGCAGTACACTAGAGAGAGAGAGATAGTATCAGTAGCTGCCTATACCAAGAGATATGTTGTAATATCAGTAGTATCAGTTACTGACTTTACCACGTGGTGTCTGTTGTACTATCTGTAGTACAACCTATCTATCTGCCTCACGTTTAGATGACTCAGAGTTTAACTGCATCAGGAAATTAAATTAGAGAATTTTTTAAATCCCTAAACTAGTACTAATAGCAACACGGTCGACTTCCCAATGAGCCTGTTACCGGCAGCAATTAACATTGAAGAATAGAAGAATTTTTCCATAGCTATATGATATGAAGTAAACAACCTAAATAAATATAGTGGAATTTTTTATTGTAGCAATTAAACATTTATTAAGTAATATTAATAGAATATGCAGAAGACAACTTAGTTCTACTGCTTAAAGCACACCAATAAGTACACGATGATTTAAAACTACATTTAAAACATTATGGGGTGGATATGACGTAAAGGGTTCAAAGCCCAGGTCAGTCATAATCTAGAGGATTTTCTCTAGCGCACTCGGAAGGTTAATTACGTATTGGAGCTTAGGGTGAAATGGAGTTTTCATTAGCAAATATATAATATATCATGGAAATAGCTTAAAAATAAATGTGACATGAACATGTAAATCAGTTTCGAAGACCGGTAACCGGCCATCGGCCAAGCCAAAGCTACAGAAAGACATCGTTTCGAAAGAAACATTAATTAGAAAAAGCGGAAGGATTAATTCTGCATCAGTATTTAAGCACGATCAATGTCAAGAAAGAAGTTTAATTTATCCATAGAATATAGGTAATTTTTGCTAGCACAAATTAATATGGAATTCTCATACAAAACAGAAAATAAAATAAAGATAATTTCATGTAATTCAAGCAACTATATGAAAGAAGGCTTCATTACCCATTTCGTTGGTGATAGCGGATAACGTCCACTAAATTATTTCAAATAATAATAATAATAATAGTAATAATAATAATAATAATAATAATTATTATTATTATTATTATTATTATTATTATTTTAAGTAAATAATAATATAAATTCCTTATAATCCAATTTACCGTAATATTTCACTTACTTCAAGCAAAATTCCATGTTAATCAAGCAATGATTTATTCAATGTTGTAACCTTAACAATTGTTATTTAACTTTAATTATTTATTAACAAATATTAAATATTTAATAATAATTAAAGTCAACTTGACAGCAAGCAAGTTGCCAACAAGCCACCGGCTCAGCCTAATACATTTCTTTGGGCTGAGACGGTGGCTTGTTGGCAAGTTTTTCGGCAGTGGATCAGTAGGTATAAGGTGAAAATCCAGTGCTCTCTCACAAAATGCAAAAATATAACATCTCGATAATATTATTAGCACAGGCATTAAGACCATATTATGCCAGGAAAGCATTTGGTGCAAGATGAATTGATGCTTCCGTAAAAGTCATATTTCTACATCAATTATTAATTTGATAGATTTGCAATTTTCATGCAGTAATCTTAATTATTGTTGTACAGGTTATTAATGTGTTTGACTGGCAAAGATGGCGAAAAAGTGAATATAAATGTAAAAAACTATCGTGTATTTTTTAATTATCAAGTCACCTCAATATTTTATAGTGAAACTTTAAAATTTAGTTGTAACTTAAAAATAATAATATAATTTATCATAATTGAAATATCGCATTGCCAATAAGAACGAACAAAATTAGATCGGCACTCGCAATTACACAATAAATTATTGTTAAAATTAAAAGACCAATACAAAGTACATCATGAATAAATATCATTAGAATAGCAGGCACATAATGTCGAGACAGGTAAAGCTTACTTCTAACATTCCTACATGTTTACTGTAAATCTACAATCATATTGCTCTTATAAACTTTATGTATAAAATTGAAGTTTAAACAAATAACTGAAAAAGTAACAGTATAAACTTATTAACGGTAGGAAAACATGCAGTAGAAATTGGGCAAGGCAAATCAAAAACAATAAAACAAAACAATCCAGACGATACAGGTCAAGAGACAAATGTCTCTAAACACTCTCTGGAGAGATGTCTCTGAAGATATGTCTCTAGAGAGATGTCTCTAGAGAGATGTCTCTGGAGGGATGTTTCTGAAGAGATGTCTCTGAAGAGATGTCTCTGAAGATATATCTCTAGAGAGATGCCTCTAGAGAGATGTCTCTAGAGAGATGTGTCTAGAGAGATATCTCTAGAGAGATGTCTCAGGAGAGATGTCTCAGGAGAGATGTCTCTAGAGAAGAGATGTCTCTAGAGAGATGTCTCTAGAGAGAAGTCTCAGGAGAGATGTTTCTAGAGATATGTCTATGGAGACACTTCCCTCCAGATCTTCATATTCTCCCAGATCATCCTTTCAGTCATAGTTCGACGATATCAAATAATTCTAAGTCAGCTTAAGAGTTCATACTATTCGAAGCACACCCACTTGCTTTACACAGTTATAACCAAAGTAAGGTTAACTGAGTCGTTATGGTTTTAGATCTGACACCCCTCGCAATTAAATTCACTACAATTTAATATAACAAATATTTACAGGCTGAGACGGAGAAAATGTCTGGATGTCTGAGGTGAAGTAAACTATTTCAAGATAAAAATAGATTAAAATTAATTAGTGTAAATTAAAGTATCTCCGTACATCTAATTGCAGAATAGTTATTGCATTGCATTAAACAAAGCAATAATCTTAATATCTGTTTAGTAAAAAGTTCAACGGCCACTACAAACATTACATCAATTGCACATCTTAGAAAATATGTAATCTTAACCCAATTGGCATTTAATTTTGCATATTTTTGAGTAGCTTTAATAGTTGATCGCACTGAGCAAGCAGAGTAATTGATATTCTGAGACAGTCGCTGATCGTTCTACCGTCCAACGATACCAGAAGCCACCGTCATCATCGACTCGCAATCACCATCTTCCAACTCAGCGAAGATATGACACTCACTGCGCAGTGGATCGTTCATTTTTCTGGAGACAAATCCGAAAATCCTAAAACACCAAATAGATACGAAAAATATAAAATTACATAAAATCACTGGGTCAGATAGCACAATTTCTTGTTTAAGATCCACAGTAAATATAAAAAACTTATACAACCGCCTCTTTTAAAGCAAAAATCATCCACTAAACATTCAGTAAATGGTACTGTTATTAAAGAAGGCCTACGACTAATAGTAAAGAAATTTAATAATTTCAAGCGTGAAAAAAATAAATAATAATAAATGTTAAAGTCCTCATACAAGGATGGTGTCAGGGACGTCAGGATGACGTCGATGAAGTCAAGAACGTCATATTCCAAAAGTGTTATATTCAGTCAGTGTTCCACATTCATGAAAGGAATACTGACACATTTATGGGTAAAAATATTTAGGAAAGGAGTCGCTCAATTGCTATTCAAGTACAGATAAAATTAATCATGAACTGAGACCAACACGTAAATCTCCATTCCACTAGTACCCTTCCTCGGACTGAATTCCCGGACTTTGGCTTGCCCCGTTTTTGGACCGCACACTGTGTTCATCGGATTGGATTTGGTACCATAGTGTTCAGTGTTGTCATGGACGACAGGAGCACTCTAATTATGTTGTTGTTGTTGTTGTTGTAAATAAGCTTAGTTTTTAAGAAATAAGAAAATATCAATAGCAATTATTTCAAAAGCAAATAAGTGAAATTAATCAGCGGGTTAATTTTTATTTCTAAGATATATATTTATTTCGGCTATTTAGGTTAGTCAGAAATGTTTTAAAAGTATACAAGAACTCATAAAGAATAAGAAAGATGAAAATGCAGTAAAAGCGCTATATCTACATATCATAACTTTATTCTTACCTTGCATTTAATTCTCTCCCAAGAACAACGAAAGCATTTGTCCACCTAAAACATGACAAATTAAATGTACAGTGAACTTAAAATAAACATCTTTCAATTCTGAACATCTTACATTTTGTTTCAAATATTTTACTGGACTGAACGAGTAACGCGGTAATCTAGGGATCATAATGATTGCTAGGCCTAAGTGTATGCGAATGAAATAAGAATCAGAGGACGCTATGTCACATGAATTCTTTCATGACAGAAAACCGACATTAAATATTTTTGGCTTTGGTTTTATTTGTCACTACATTTTTAGGTCAAAATATCTAGCATCCTCTTTTGGTTTTTTAAACTAAGCTAAGCTACGGTTAAGCTAAGACTAACGTCAGTTTCCTCACTCGTTTTTATTAGTTTAGTTTTTTATTAGTTTTTATTTTTATTGGTTTTTATTCTATTCCCAGCTAATTGCAATGGTAGAATAAAAGATATGAGAACCAACTACGATCTATGATCAGACTTAAATTCCTTGCAAAAAATTCACATTGAATTGTCCAAAATTGCTCATATTAAAATGGAATTAAATTTAAAAGGTGTCTCATTATCGTCAAAATAATTAAAGTGCTCGTTATTTTAATTGTGAGGTCGAGGTACTCGCATTAACGTGATTCTCACATTATATTTTGAAATGATAATTTATGAAAAATAATAAAATACCTTAGCCTTCGTTCTGTACAGATTTTAACAAAATAAATTATCGGCAATAAATTATCGGCATTATCGTACTAGTTATTAACGTTTTACATACTTTACAATTTATTTGGGCCTACTGATATTAAGTGTAAGAAAATTTTAATAGAGGTTACCTACCGTCTATTAAGTCTGTCAAATCCGCAATGCGTAATTAGTTGCAGCGGATAGTGTCGTCGAAAGAACAGCCTGGGTTAAAACACATAAAATAATTCTTTTAGATCAAAATACAGTTTAAATTAATGGATTTTTAAGACTGTATGATGAGAAACAAAGAAATAAATAACGAATTAATAGCAATTCGCAGGGATATATGGCAGAAGAATATTAATATTTCCGTTGACAAAACCACGCAATGCCCTTATGACAAGCTGTGTTTAAAATGAAAAAAATCTCAAAACAAAAGAGACAAAAATCAAGTGAAACATTCCCGATATCATAAGTAACAACTAACAAGCCAGGTAAGCTATAGCACCTAAAGAAAGAAAACGTCATTAAGCTAATTTTATCGCCTTTTTTCGTATTAAAAGCGATACTGTCAAAGACTGTCTTGTATAGGTATTTGATCTGATGATGATCTCCTGCTTCACATGTAGGCAGGCATGCTATCGTTTTGATTACCTAACTGGTACTAAAAATGCATCTTTAATTATATCCTGCTTTATGTACTCAAAATAGCTTTGCACTTTTTGTATATTTCAAAAAATACTAAAAATGAAGTAATCATACAGTCAACTGTTTCAAGAGCATTATCCATGAAAGGGGTACTGTCAAAATTTCCAAAAAAATTCTAGGCTACTGCTTTTCTAAAACAGTTTCTCGTCAATTTACTCTTTAACCTGCTCGAACACGATAGAATGCAAAGTAGATTAATTCTTCTAAAGATCATTAAATTAAAATTTTGTGACATTATCCATAGCTCTAGATAAGAAAATAATTTTCTCATTATTCAGTTAAAATATTAAAATTAAAGATAAAATATTTATCAGCATATAAACCAGTCTATAAAGAAAGCTCATTATAACGACTGTTTCTATTTCACTAGGGATTCAGTCAGAGCCTGTATTCGAAAAAATGACTTCCTTTCCTTCGAGCAAGCGTCTAACCAATCGTATATCGTTTCGACACAAAAACATACAACCGGTTATGTGTATAAACCAATGAAGATGAACAAATTTGTCAGCATAAATAATCTTTAATATAAAGAAGACTAATCCGTAGACTAATCCGTAGATTAATCCGTAGACTAATCCGTAGACTAATCCATAATTTATGTTATTCTGTTCGTTACTATTTTTCATTTATTGCTCTGTTCATACTGCCATGAATTTTGGTGATTAAAGATCATATATAAAATATAATGAAGATATAAAGATTGAAATTTCTTACTTTCGGCTGTTGTCAGTAACCGTTATGCCGTCATTGCTGACTTTAAGATGAATGAGAAGTAGTTGAGGAGAGGCGAGACTGAAGGCCGTGGATACAGTTCTGTCAACAGCTTCTCTTCCCATCAAAGATCCAGTATCCTCCGAGTGTATGTATAATACTCCCGCTTCTGTATCGGCAACATTAAAAGCTGGTAAAGCAAATGTTAACGTCAGTTTCCTCACTCGAAAGCGAAGTCATTGGCGGGCGAGACTAATATTTGAATATATATATATATATATATATATATATATATATATATATATATATATTTCACATACTGCTCTGCCGTCGAATACTTTACCGACATCGCCACTGGGTCCAGCATTTGTTAATAACGAGTCAATCACAAAAAGCATTATTTGTAGGGTTAGATTGAAATTTCACTAGTACTAAGATATAATGTATCTCAGGATCCAAATATAACTAAATAATTAAGATCATATTATAACCAAAGCCTTAAAGCCGAATTTAATGTCATTTTCACCTCTCGAAAGCGATATCAGTGACGGGATAGCCCAGGATTTAAACCCATACATAGGTCTACAGATCTGCGGTCAGATCTCTTACCTACATCGACACTGCTATCAGCTGCAGATGGTAACATGTGGCAATCAAGTGACCTTATTATAAATAATTTATGCACATTAAAATAAATGACGAAAGTCTCACTGCAAGAGAAACCAAAATAAATCTCAGCTGAGGACCTAAGAAATACCTCATTAAATGTCATTTATACAGTATTAAGAAGATTTCAAGTAAACTACATGAAAAGAAAGAATAATAAGATAGAATCATACCTATCTCCTGATTTATACCGTTGGAGCCAATTCCGTTAACAATACCCGGCGCTATGCCGTTTGCCAATGCTGGAAAACAAAATAACTTGTATTAATTCAAACAGTATTTTAATACTTGCAATGTAGCTAAGTGTAGCTGAAAGTTTGAAATGTTACTATCATGTTATCATGTTATCATGTTATTATCATGTTATCAACTGACGAGTTGGTCCCTTGTTGATGAATTAATCGATCGTTGGTAATCTGATAATATTATGTAAAATGAGACTTGACTCACAAGAGTATAATATAACGTAATTATTTCTAGCCTATTAATAAAATCGTCAGAAAATCGAAATATAGAAAGCTTGAATAGCAGAAGATATGAGTATCACTGAACTAAATCACTCAGCAAAACAAAAAAAAAAAAATCCTTCTACTTAGAACAAAGAAATAAAGAAACTGAAGTGGAGCTAGGGGCCCCAGCCTCTCCCTTAGGCCCGCCGGTTGCTGGCACTCTACAATAATTCCCGGAGAAGGCATGGGCTGGCTTAACAGCTCCAACATAAAACTGCTCCTTGTCTCTATTTTCATTGCATTCATAGCTATTTCTATAAGTTAATAAGTAGGCTACTATAAAAGTGCAAAAATGTGTAAGTCTGTAAGTCAAAGATTTAAGCTCTGCTCCGAAAAAAGAAGTGGGCGCAAGAAAAAGAATAAATATCTAGGAAATGGTGAAGAATAGAGTTTTACGGTGGAATACCATAGAGAAAGTTTTGGCTGGAGCCAGACATAGGTTCCAGCCAAATGAGTAAATGACATGAGTAAAAATAGACAATGTACAAACATGCTTTCGCCACCCGTTTCAATAGAAATTTCTGAATTCGCCATAAGCTGGATTGGGGTTAAACTGAAGGCAATGATGAAGATGCATATAGGTTCAAAATGCATCCCTTCAGTTTAATTAAGATCATAACGTAAGCTTTACTACTACTAGAAACAACTTCTAATTTTAAAAATACATAAACATTGTTTTAGGTGTTAGAAATAAAATAAAATAAATAAAATAATGATTAATGATCATGATTAATTAGATTTTCATTTTTTTACAAAAAAATTATAATCAATTTATTTTGTTATTTTTTACATTATAATATAATTATTATTATTTAATTTTTAACGGCCATACTCGTTTCAACAGCAACTCGCAACACTGTCAACAGTTAAGTTGTGTCTAAACGTTGGTTGAGCGAGGGCTACATAAGCCAAGAAGCTGGCATCATAGCTAAGGTTAACTTCAGTATCCTCACTCGAAAGCGATGTCAGTGACGAGCGAGCCTAGGATTTGAACCCAGAACATACTGATCCGCGGTTGAGTATCTTACCGAAATCGCCATTGGCTCCAACCAGAAGTGTTTAATATAGTAGACATATAAAATTAGGAATGCAATACCTAGAGTAGGAAGAATTAATCTGCAGGGCAAGGATATTGGTGTGAGAGTGTGTTGATAAATCAATGAAGCTAGGCTCTCTGCGATTAATCAAAGCAAAATCAATCAATAAAAAGACAAGGCTTAACATCTGTACAACAGGATATATATTGTCAGTTACATAAGTTATGGATCCCAACTTAAATATAAGAACGCGTGTAGAAATATTATAAATTTCTTATTTATAAATTTTTCATAGGATGCCAGTATGTAATTGGGAAAAAAGTAACCAATTAACATTCAAATGTAGTGTTAAATACGCTTAAAATAGCAATTATTGCAATATTTAATAATATAATCATTATATTTAACCTTCAATGTCTATGCTTAACTCTCTTATGGTTCTGTAGTGATTCAAAATTCCTAATAAATAATATTACGTTTGTAACAATATGAACCGTCTTATACTCGCATAATACTGGATTTGCAAGTTGCAAAGAAGAGTTACTGGTGACTCCAATATAGCCACTATGTGGAAGACTCATTTATGTAAATCTGCACATGATGATAAGTTGAAGATATTTTAACACGAGTATTAGAAAATATTAAATGATACTC
Organism: Enchytraeus crypticus; assembly: GCA_905160935.1. Taxonomy (NCBI): domain Eukaryota; kingdom Metazoa; phylum Annelida; class Clitellata; order Enchytraeida; family Enchytraeidae; genus Enchytraeus; species Enchytraeus crypticus. The sequence continues at coordinate 3,235,494 of CAJHZI010000713.1, forward strand.
CACCGTTGATTTTTTTATTTTCACGAAGTTTTGATGGCGATAAATCAGCAGAAGATAGGAAAGGCTTTGGGTCCTGATGGTATTGGTATGGAAGTCTTTGTTTTTGCAGGTAGTGGCTTAGATGAACATGTTTGCGACATTTTGAATATATGTGCTTATTGGCTTTATGATTTTATCAGTATGATTCGGATGAATATTTCTACTAGAATGCTTATATCAACCTAGAATTTAATATTTCAGAAGATAAGGTAATACAATGTCCGAATTTATAAAAAGAAATGGATTTAGTATAGATCACTGGATACGCGCAAAAATAGTTAGCCTACATGTAGAATTGTAGATCTTACCGAAAGTTGGCTCTGATTTATAACCTTTGAGTCTTACTCCATCAGTAGCGGCTTCTATTAAGAAATGCCTCACTAAGTCATCGTCAGACGGTTCACCTGAAATATAATCAAAGGAAGCCCGAGATGTAAATAATTATGATAGAGTAGAGTAGAGTAGATAATATGTTTATTTTTCAGCAAAGACACAAAATGCATGATCGACATACAATGCCTCAACAGCAATTCCTACATCTATAGGGAGAAAGGAAAAAAGGATATGTTGGGAGAAAACAGGGAAAATAGATACCTAGCATATATGTGCATTGTTGCAGTAATTTTCAAAATTAAGAATGGATTTCAGCATTGAAAGCATTCTCTCATATACTCTGGAACCAATTTGTAGATCATCTCTACTTCGTGGAATTGAGGTGAACTCTAAATATTGCTGCAACATAGTTCAGACCACAGATAAGACCGAATAGTGTTATTGGGCTGTGGAGAACCTAATTTTATTTAACACCTCACTACTACAGTAAAGTGCCTATCAAGCAATTAATTGTTAATTGTTTACTTGTTAATTTAAAGTTTAATTTAGTTTAATTGTAAGATTTAATGTTAATTGTTAAAAATTGTTAGTTTGGAAATTGAGAGTAATGGAAACAACGTGGCTAATTTTTTGTCTACATTAATTATCTTTTGGCAGAACAAAGTCCTATTACCTCATCTACCATCGAAATAAATTTCATGGCAAAATTTCCAAAACTACTGTGTTTAACTGCGATGCTCTTTTTAATCCCCCCTCTCTCTCTCTCTCTCTCTTTATATATATATATATATATATATATATATATATATATATATATATATATATATATATATACTTTCGTGCATCGTTAAGATGCAATGTATTACTAAATGAAATACGTGCCCACCTCTGGACGGGGCATTGGCCGGTACCTCGGCCACTTTGACGGCCAAAGCTAAGGCCCCTGGGTAGGAGGAACTGTCTCGAACGATGAATGAACCCGGGTCCATCGACTTCAAAGTGGAGACAACTAAAATATCAATCCATCATTGTCATAATAATTCCAAGTCAATAATTGAAAATAAATTTAATTATAAATGTGATTATTTATAAATATAAATATTACAAATATAATACAAGTACAATTGTACATTTAAATTTTCTTACAATTTACTTAAAACAACGCTAAACAGTAAATATAATGGCCAGCGTAAATATAATAAATACCAATAACTATTTCCCCATAAAAAGTACGTGTTTAATAAAGTATATCGCGCCATGGTACAAGTACCTTTGCATATTTCAATAATTAACAACACTGATTCATAACTGAGGGTTTTAGAATCGAAGTTGGTGTTAACATAAACAATGTAGAAATAAAACCCGAATCAAATGCAGAAATTTACGAAAATAACGCAAAATTTTCTTAATGTCATCTCTTCACACTGGTCTTTCTTAAATTTTTATATTGCACAGCTTTTTGTACCCCTTACTTTCCTCATCGTTTGGGATTCAGTTCAATAATGTTCGATTTTGTCATTGACGATAGTGACGCATTAATTTTCTGTTGTTGTCGCTGTTAACAGGTTTCAGATGATAAATATGAGAAATGTTATCTCTTACTCTGTTCACGAGACAGGTTGGGTTTATACCATAAGCTGTACGTATCTCGTACTTGTTTCTCTGAACTTGCTCCAGCTAAAGATAGATCAATTCCGTCTGCATAAAAATTTAATATTATGCCTTTTAGTTTCAATTACAATAATGTTATAGTTAATGAGGTTACACTGCATACAATAATAGATTTACTTGAATAATATTCCTAATCACTGAATTCAAATAGTAATTTGAAAGATATAAATTCTGAGTAAAAGCACTCGTGAGACTACAATTATGATTATTTAAATTCATTTCAAATAGTCTTATTGAACCAATAGCTCAGTGTGTAGAGCATCAGGTAGCCTCATGGAACCAATAGCTCAGTATGCAGAGAATAGAGTAGCCTTATTGAGCCAATAGCTCAGTGTGTAGAGTATCAAGTATCCCCAGAGAACAAATAGCTCAGTGTGTAAAGCATACGGTAAAATCATAAAACTTTTATTGTTCCAGTATAATCACACCAGTTCGATTTCCAAATGGCAGTCAGACAGCTGATCAGACAGCAGAGAGCTGATTAGACAGCAGAATCAGACATTTAGAGGCTGATTAGACAGCAAAATATCAACCATTCCCTAGACCGGCAAATGATCCCTGAATCCTTACTGATGTGGCAATTAAAATGATAGATATCATCGTTGATGATAACTTTACATAATGTGTGTTTAACCATTCAACCTATCATATGTATTAGTCGCCTCCTAAGTCACATATTGTCAGCAAAGCTAACCTTTAGAGGACCAGAGGCTGCCACCACTGGACCTGTCCACACTGGCACTGGGAGTGCTACGTCCAGCAGGAATGAATCCGTAGTTAGAACCTGCCAAGAATCTAGTCTCTAATTCTAAACTGAAATAGAATACGATATAATTCAGCATCATTTTACTGTTTAGCGTTGATACATTTTTAACAAAATTGAATTTATTATTTAATAATAATGGTATAATAATAACGGTAGCAAATGAATATACAACTATTAAATTAGTCCGAAAATTAATGCTGTATATTTTCTTAATTTATGTTTTACATTAATTACATTAATAGGTTCCGTTGACAACTATTAACTAATATAGTGTAGTAACTGAGTCATTTAGCATTAAATTTCACAATTTGCACTTTATGCCTCTGGAGCAATCATAATTCGCTCCCCCCTTTTTAATATGTGTTTTAACTGTATGTGCATGTTACGTAAATTTCACACAAAATATAAATCGCATATACCCCCATCTATCCCGACCATTTTTATCTTACTCCTCTTTTTCCTCTGCAGCATTTGTCATTCATAGAGAAGTTTTTGTGAATCGGTCTGGTGTGACGTGGTACGTCCCTGACATCATCCTTGAATGAAAAAAACGGACGTTAACTCTTTGTTATTTTTATTATTGCTATCATTTTCATTATAAAAGAAAATTTCACAGTTAATCGTTATTGATATTTTCAGATATCTTAATAAAGGCTTGGTCTCGTATTGCAATATAAGAGAGGAAAAAAAACTTTAGAGTATTTACTTTCGGTGTGCTGCGAGATAGCCGTAAGATAAATTTTATAAAATAACGTTTCTGAGTTTCAGGAAATATGTTAATATGAAGACGAATCAATGTATTTGAAATAATGGCTACGTATACTCTCGACCAGAAAATCTCAAGCAAATATTTTAACACAAGCATATCATAACGGCAAACTGGATCAGAAAGCACAGATGCTTGTTTAAGGCTCATTTCCTCCTTACTCTCCAAAGTTATTTGTAATCGTTGCCTATTTTGTGCAAATATTAAAAAATTTAATCTGAAATTAAACCCTACATATGAAAATGTAGTAATCCATTAATTTTAAAAAAATTTGCACAATTTAAATCAACCTGTCTCTAGATGAACAGCTAGGGGGAGGTCCTGAAGAAAGTCTCTCCATATTCTGCCCCTGCTGATGATTCTGATTTCCATTGCTCAGATATTCAAATCTATTCTGATGAAAGTTTTCCACTGGATTTCCAAAGTTATAGTTACACGGTCCCTTGTCAGAATTACCATTAGATTTACAGAATTGCTCCTGACTTGCAGTAAATATTTCCTTTGGTTGAAATTGCTGATAGTGCTGTTGTTGCTGCTGATAATTCAACAGTTGGTGTTGTTGTAGATTGTTGGATGGATTCTGGAAAGCTGAGGGTTTGGATGTCGTAAAAGAAGATGCTCTCATCGCAAGCGGCTGACCAATGTTGTTGTTGTTGCCATCAGGAGGTTGACGGCGAAGGCTGGGATCAATAACTCCGCAAACAGTCGCCTCCTTCATAGAACAGACTGCCGGAGCTGGTGCTTTGAAAGCTGAACCGGATGTTTTGTAAATCTGATCATTTCCTGACTGACTTACTTTCCTTGGCAGGGTAGCTTGTCGTTGTAAACTAGGATCAATAACGCCACAATATGACGCCGGTTCCATTGTACAAATATTTCCAGATGGTGGACTAAAAGCCGATTTTGCAGAATCATATTTCTGATCGTCCACTGGTCTACGTGATCGTAAAAGTTCTGAACGAACGGCAACAATTGGTTCAGATGATATCGGATCATTTTTATTCTGCCATATAGGATCAATTACTCCGCAGGGCGTAATTGTTGTCATCGTCTGAATATTTCCGACTGAAGGAGAAGTAAGGACTGAGTTCGCTGATTCATACATAGCATTGCTTTGTGATTGATTTTCTTTCGTAGGTTGTGAAATGCCTCTACGTAGAGTGGGATCAATAACTCCGCAATACGAAGCCGTTTTCATTGTAGAAATATTTTCAGGCGGTGACGACAAGGCCGAATTTGGTGCTTCGTAATTTGTATAGCTTGCTGATTGATTTTCGTTTTGAGGTTGTGAGAGTTGGCGATGCAAGATCGGATCAATGACTCCACAAGCTGGAGCTTCTTTCATGGTATAACGTTCGACATTTGGAGTACTGAATGCAGTGTTACCAGTTTTAGAATCTGACACTTTCATTGAATAAGCTTCTGCAACGGGTCGACTGCCGATGGAATCTGATGATAAATAAACTTGTTTATTTTGATTTCTAAGTGCAGACATGCGTTGTGAAGGCAGAGCTTGGATAGCTTCTGATGGCGTATTACTTACTGTTTGCACTTCTTTCAACGACTCTGGTTGGAGCCGGTGTAAATTTGGGTCAACAACCCCACAAGCGGGTGCTATTTGCATGGAATAAGCTTCGGCGACAGGTTGAATTCCACTAACATCGGACGATAGGTAAACATTTTTATTTGGCGTTCGAAGTGCAGACATGCGTTGTGAAGGTAGAACATGGAAAGCTTCTGAAGACAGATTATTCGTATTATTTATGGTTTGCATTTCTTTTAACGATTCTGGCTGAAGCCGATGTAAAGCGGGGTCAGTCATTCCATGCGCAGGAGCCATTTGTTTGGAATAAACTTCGGCCGCTGGTTGAGTTCCAGCAGCATCTGAAGATAAGTAAACCTGCTTATTTTGTGTTCTGCGGGCTGTCATTCGTTGCGACTCTAGTACTTTGATTGGCTCTGCTAAAGCTTTTTGAGCACTGCCAAGTAAATATTCACTTTTAGGTATAATTAGCCCGTTTGCTTGATAGTTCAATACGGTACCTGATTTGTCAGCATCTGGCGCTACATGTGAAGAACGTAATTCGAATCTATCACCAGTAAAGTTTCTTGAAGGCACTGGTTCTTTGTAATCTGCATTGATTCCACTATTCTGTATCCCAGAGGATTTCGGAGATGTATGGCTGTTTCCACCGCTCAAAGTCGCTTGCTGCTTGCGCACATCTGCTCTTAAATCAATCACTCTCACGGGTTGAGCGTCTGACAAGCGCACGGTAGGATCGGCTGAAGAGCTTTGTCTTGTTCCGCTGAGACGCGTCTGAGGAGAAAATGATATGGTTTTGGGAAGAGATTGGTGATTGGTCTGGAAAGGAGGAAATTTTGTCTGTTGAGCGTATTCAGGCTTCTCAGAAGTGACGAGTGCGTCAGAGTCGTGAAATTCTTTTAAAAAAGAGTCAAGTTCTGCAAGGGCAGCTTCCCTAGCCCGATTCGATGCTTCATTTCTGTATAGATTCTGTCGGCTAACGGAGGTTATTTCCTGTTGTTTTCCTGCTGGTAAGCTCTGTTGATGTTGTTTCAGTTCCATATTTTTCCCTCTTGGAAGTGGCTGTGTTTCCTTCTGAGATTGATTTAAGCTCCTCGCGTCATTCGAATGTTGTCGCAAGTCTGCTTGTGAACTGTGAGGCGCTTTCGTTAATAATTGCTGATGGATTGGAACGATAACTTCAGATGGTAAGTTATAGGAAGAGCTGTGTTGAGCATATGAGCTCGGTTGATAGCTCGACATCAACTGTTGTTGGCGTTCACTGACATTGCGCACCTCTTGTTCAGTAGGTTGTTTACTGCTATCATAAGCTCCTGCTTCTTGGAATGAGGCACGAGTTGGAAATTCTAATGGTTTATTTAAATTTGAATCATCGGTAGGTGGCGGATTAACTTGAGAACTGTACGGAATTATTCTAATCAAACTCTGGTCTACTGACGCTGCAATATTTGCCAATCCGGTACCCACAACACTACCGACAGTGAATATTTCATTCTGTGGTAATTTCGAACCCGTGCTAGTTGCCGGTGTATTTGCAAGACCAGTAGGTGCCACTCTGCCAACGGTCATCCTTTCCTCCTTCTGATTACTCGTATTCGATGTGGGTGACGTCAGCTGACTTGCAGAAATCTTCGGAGAGATTGGAATAGGTCGTCTTATTTCATTATTTGCTGTCAAAGCACTTCTTTGCAAAGATTTACTTTTTGAAAGTATCTCGTGTCCCAATTCAACAGGAACGGTTTCGGTAACCGGATGAATTCTGTTATGGTTTATGTATTGAGATGTTTCTACCTGCTGTTTATCAGGAATTGAATCTCTGAGGACATTAATATCACGCGGTGGATTCTTATTTATCTCCAACTGGCCCTTGTTGTTAGGTGTCCTCATCTCATCCAATGTCGGTTTCGTTTTGTTTTCCTGCAAGCGTGTTGGAAGAGTTGAAGGCCTAGCGGTCTCCACGTATGGCTCGGGTTTGGCCGTGTAAGATCCGGGCTTTCTAGTGTACGACTCCGGTTTAATCGTAAACGTTCTTTCGACCTCCGACCTCTGCTGGTTCAGAAGATTCATCGAATCCGTCTTCACATTTCTAAAACTCTGGGAGCGCAAGAGGCTCGGGAGTTCATTTTGAACTGCGAAAATAAACATAAAATAGCCCCGTTCATATCGAACTGCGAAAATAGACATAAATGATCTATAAAATATGTATGTCGAATTGTAGATGTATAGATGGTAGCATCGCATTATATTATTACTGAGATAGTTATTTTGACAAGTAATTTTTTTGCCCTTGCAGCCCTTCATTTAACCTTAGTTGTGGTTGGGTTGGTGAAGAATAGACCAACCATAGCCTGCATGTGCCGTTAAAAGCGGCAAAGCAGTAAGATTCAATCCAACGTCAGAAAGGGCATTCGGTTTGTGAGCGTCTATGCTCCAAAAACTGCTGAATACATTTTATAAAACGAATGTCGAATTAAAGAGCTATTCGCATTCCGATGCTAGCTAAACTGAAATTCATTGGAAGAAGATGATGATACTGTTAATGAATCAATAATGAATCAAAAATATTATTTGGAAAAGGCCATTACAATAAGTATTTATACACAATTTTGCATTTGTGCAATGCGGCAGTGCACTAAAGAAGAAGATACAAAATGTTACCGTTATCGTGATCAGTGTTCGTTGCAGATTTTGGCATTCTTCCAACAGTGGCACTTCGTTTAAGGCTGGAGGACTTGGAAGAGTCGAGTGGTCGATATTCATCCGGTTCCAGATACTTCACACCTATCGGCTTCAGTGTTACATTGGCTCGATCTGATAACTGAACAAATTAAATTAAGTAGTAGTATGCACTTCTGCGCACCGATGTGTGCAAACAACACTTGCAATCGTAGGTACAATATCATATATACAGTGTAAACGAATTATTTTCATATTTGAACTCTAGCTTACATTTACATTGATCAAACACTGTAATTCAAGATTTTTTCTATTTTATATCTTAATTCAACTTTTATTAGCCGTAATTGTTAGACGTTGCAGCTGAAATGATCAATAAACATGGATCTATTTTATATTCTTAACAATTATAATATTTTAAAATTAGTACGTTATTTTATATATTTATGGATTCTCTGAGAGAAAATCGTTTTAATTGTAATGTAAAATGTTTAATTGCTTCATGAATTACATGAATTACATTGGAGACATCCCGCCTGCGATTTGATGTGGTGGCATTCTGCCATTTTCGCTAGGTAGGTACATAACAAAATGTTGTGTAATCTCAGTAATTATTAATGAAATGCTATGCAACCTCAATAATTCTTAATGCTATCACTCCATCACATTACTGTTTCAAATTCGTTTTGAATTTCGATTTTAATTTCTAAATACTCAATCAATTACCAATCAATCATGAAATCGATCAATCAATCACCAAAATCACTGATGGAATAGAAATAATTAGCAGCTTTTTTTAAATGTAACTGTAGACTTAAAATATTCTAATAATATTTCAATATCAATCAATTGGCTATAATTTAGAGGTTACTGTAGAACAAACGTTCTCTCTTTATCCTATCTTTTTGCAGTGTCTAGATAATAATACCTTCATTAATCGATTCTTATGAAAGTTTTTCAGTTTATGTTCAAATAGGCTCACATTTAAACACTAGATAGACAACCAGTAAAGTAGGCCTATGTAATTGTGGCGGTATGTCCGGGTAAACAGGATAGTTTTCTCAGGGAATGACGCCCCTGCTCAGTAAATGTTAGTCTAAGCTGAGGAAGGCATACGAGGCCCACCTCGTCAAAAGCATAACCCCCAAGAAAAGAACGATATATTGCAACAAGATCCACGCATAAGTGGAAATGAAGAGAAATCGGAAGACAGAAAATTGCGGCGTTATATACCATGGACCTGCCAGTAGGCAGTGCACTAAGAGAGAGAGAGAGAGACACAAGCAGTAAAACATAATATCTAAGCCAAGATAAATTCATAAATATAACCTTTAATAACAATGTGTGTCTACCTGATTTCTGTGGTTTTGTGGCTCGCGCAGATTGTAGGATTTATAAAATGTTTCATTTCTTGGTTTTTCTTGCTGACTATTCGTAGCCGTCACTGTCTGAGACACACGCTTATCTTCAGCCTGAACTCCTATCCTGTTAGAAACTTGTGAAGCCAGTCTTGATTCTGTGTGACCATGGCCTATAATATGTCATATACATGTACCAGTTAGTAATCATCATCATCATCTTCCCTTAAATCCCAGTTCATCTAGGGTCGGGATACGAACAGACCTTCTCCAATCCTAAAGAGTTTTGAAGTTTTGCCATTACTTTAAATTTCGTAACAATTTTTATAGCCTAGACTCTCACCAACCGAATGCCCTTTCTGAATTTAGTTTTGATCTAGTTTTTATGTCGCCTTCTACGACACGTGCATACTTCCAAGGTTGGTCTATTCTTCAAGCAATCTGGACACAACACGGGGTACATGTACCAGTTAGTAGTAATTGAAGACAATTCATGTAAATATATTCTCGTTTAATTCAAATATGAAATATCTGTAGTATTATTGAACACTGTAAAGAAATAAAGTACGAGAACAGAAAATTAACATTACTGATGATTGCCAACTAATGTCTGTAGTGAAGAAGGCAACGGAAATCATTTCAGTGTTTATTTCTTTATTATTTTTATCTGATCTTAGCCACGTCATCTCATGCTATCCCGTATTCCGCTAAAGATTCGTCATGATTTGATATCTAACTGTCGCGGTAATTTATTCATTTATTTATTACTCATTTGCGAGTAACAAACACTATTGCATTTGGCTAGTAATAGGCCTATAATTATATTGGTAATTATTCATTTTAATTACTCACAATTATTGATTTTAATTTCTTCAATCATTTTCAATAGCTGCAAATGTGTAAAGTTTTTTTATAAGTAACGAGTCATGTAGAGAAAGGAGAGTAAAGTACATTTCTCACTGCCACCATGCTTACAATTACTATTTCACATTGAAGAAAAATACTTGAAGTTTAACGAAGGAAATAGCATTGTACGTGAAAAGTGCAAACTGATCGTAAGAATGCGATTACTTAGTTTCTCTTGATAGATGATTGACTTTAAAAACCTCAGTTTCACACCAGGTACTGTTAAGTTGAGGCTAAAAATACAAATAATTGTTTTGAAAGCAGCATCAGGTCTGTAGCCTAAGGTTGTCAGAGATCTCAAGTTGTTGAAAGAAAGGTTTAATTATGTGCACACCATTTCAACGATATAGTTTTCTCTTAACGTACTGATTAATTACTTAGTGAAGTAGTAACTTTACTTCAATTAATGATCAGGGTTTCATAAAGAAAATAAACTAATTTCTGTAGAAATATAATCGTAAATTTATACAATATCGGACTAATTACAAGTTATTTATTCCGCTGAGGTTCTTCTAAACCAAATTAGTAAAGAAATGAACAGAAGAGCAACTTCATGTTTAGTAATTTACTTAATCAATCAATAAATGAGTTAATCAATCGATACAATTGTTGTTCCATTGTTGTTTTGTACCAACTTATCCTCAGGCGAACAATTTACAAGCATTCAGCCCGCTCAGTCAAGAAAGTTCAAATCAATTAGTTTGATTTTAAAAACAACAATTCTCATTTCACAACGGTACATTAAACGTCAACTATGGTAGTGTGACCTAGCTTTATTATATCCTATAGCAACGCCAGGTACGCTACTTAAATGCTCAGAAAAGAGTTCACAAAACCGTTCAATAAACGGGTATTATGAGAAACTAAAAATTATCAACATAAATTACCTCACTGAATCTTCAGCAATGCCACTTCTGAACCATAAAGTTGATATTAACAGCATTAAGATTATACCTAACCAATGCGATAAAACAAAATCAATATCTAGCTTTAAGCTCTTTTCAGGAACGAAATGCCTAGGGCGATTAATATGCAAATAGTTTACTTACGCTTTGGTTGCTTGGAAGTCGAAATGCCACCTTCAGTGTATTCATATTGATGAGCATCAGGGTTATATTTAGAAAAACGGTGAAATTCCTTATCTCTGGATTCCTTACGAGGTAAGGACTGGAATCGAAATCCTCCAGAATTTCCTCCATCCGTTGTAAAAGAGTACGACCTTCTAGAACTCGATTCACGCAGATCGCTCCTACCTCTAGATCTTCCAGATTTTTCTGCGGTTTTATCTTCGATGATGTAATTAGATTTAGATTGATCTCTGAGTTGCTCGTTTGTCCACCCGGATTCCGCAAGATTTAACTGTGATTGACGTTCGTTTTCAATTTGTCTCTGCTTTAGTTCTCTGCTGGCACGAAGCTTGCGTCGTTGACGCTCTATCCACGAAGAGTTGTCCGGTTCTGAAGTGAATCTTTTATGAATACCAGCCGGTGGATCGATTCTCTCGCTTGTTCGTCGATCGTTAAGGTATTCCCAGTTCTCTTTTTTAGGCTCTAGCCCTCTATTAGTAAAGCTGTCATACGTTCCTGCAGACAAATAATTAAATTCATTGGACTTTTTCTGTGTCCGAGAATCTCTACTCACAGAAGACATGGGACGTCCTCCATTTTGTCTAAGTTCCTGATTTGAATTCATCCACTTTGAGTCTTCCCCATCAATCCGACGAATCCGGTCTGTTCCAGTTTTCCATTTCACTGCCTCTTTACGATCATTGCGATTATTCGGAGATGACCCATGGATTGTTTCCGATCTCCGTATCGGACGTGTGTCCCGTTTAAGATCCTGATCGAGCTGTTGGAAAGATTTTTCCCAGTTTGACCATACTTCCTTGTCAAGCTGGCCACTCAACTCTGGCAGGCCGTTGAGATGAAGACGACTGCCACTGGTCGATCTTCTTCTTTCTTCCAGAGTCTCACATGTAGGACGATAGTCACCTGTAATTAAATTATTGGCGAATGCTACATTTAGATAAAATGTTAATAAGGAAATTTTGTATTGCTTGTTTATTTATGTATTTCTGATGGAGTATATTTAATTTTAACGCGTCAAGTTTAAACCTTAAATTAATTTTATTCTACACTTAATATACCCAGCTGGATCTCAAAAAATGAGAAAGGCTTGCTGTGGATTGTTTCCGGCGATCATTTAGGAATAAATAAAAGTGCAGACCTCATCGTCCTATATATCCACCGGTGGGCAGGGCATCTCTTAACACACTGGCCCCACTGTGGGCAGGGCATCTAATAAAAAGCTAATGTTAACGTCAGTTTCCTCAAATTGAAAACGATATCAGCGACGGATCAGTCCAGGATTTGAACCCAGCTCATGTTGATCCGCGGTCGAATATCTTACAGACGGTAAAATATTTATAATAATACACTGACCTCACTAGAGGCAGGGCATCTAATAGCACACTGGCCCCACTAGCTAAATCGAGCAAACATGTTGGAGACATAAATTAAACTAAAGTTAACCTGATATCTGAGACTCTACGGTTGACGTGCGAGAACGTGTCTGATATAGAGAGGGTCTCTTCTGCTTCTCGAGTGTTCTGCTCCGAAGGGACCCGCTATCGATCAGTTCACCTGACCGTGCTGTGGTCAGTCCTATGGGCGCTTCATCTGTATTCAAATAAGAAGATTTATTCAGGATTTACTGGTAAAGAACATTGTTCTCTTATTGACCTGCCTATTGGCAGATCCATGGTATATAACGTCCTCACTTTTCTCAGCCTTCCGTTTTCCACTTGAAGTCCACATATGAGTTAGTCTTTAAATCATCTAACATTCCTAATTATCAAACATTCATGTCTACCCCTGCTTCTCTTCTCTTCCATTTCATCATCTATATGACCGTTGTTTAGTAGACTTTCCCCCATTAGAAAGTGCCATTTCGAGCTCTTATTCCTCTTTCTTAATGCATTAAGAAATACGAAGAAGAGCTGAATAGGACAGACTGTGAAAGAATACAAGGTCCAATAATTCAAAATCAAAATAAACAAAATCAAACCATAGCTAAGATTAATGCCAGTTTCATTTTTCAAACTCATTTCAGCAATCATTGGTTTTGAACCAGGTACCTGCTGATCCACTGTTAGCCAACTTGTTCTACTGGTTGATTTCACCTTATTGATACGGCATATTGGTGGTACGCTCGACTGATAAGCAATGGCCTACGGGTTCGAATTCCAGCAAAGGCCGCCTTAATATGTTGACTAGCTGAGAGGCAGAGTAAACGTTCACCTTTGTTTCATAAGGCTTTCGTAACATTTTACTTAGACAGATGTTATAAAAGCTCTAATATATATGATTGGACTGGATGTAAAATTAGCTTTATGAAGATTTTACAAATATTCTTGACATTGCTATTTGTACCAAAAGTCCAAAACATATTTTAGTAATATATAATTACTATGACTATACATCACAGACTAATTGACTACAATTCATCATCCATCATTACTCCTCATTCCGCAATGAACGATGTAATGGAGTTAATAAATAACTTTAATATCATGCAGAGCAAAAATCATGTTTTGCATTCACATTAGTCAATTGTGATTTGAAGAGGCTTACATGAACACCTTTAATTCTACTCGTCTACGAAATAGATAAATGTAAACCAACCGCATGGACAATAATATAAAGGACTCTATTGTTGTCTATTATATTGACCAGTTGAAGAGTAGCGAAGAAGAAATGTTAAGATAAATTGATCATTTCCTTTGTGTAATCATAGAAAGCTCAAAAGAAGCCTAGAACAAACTAAGAACTACATGTATATTTGATGAAGTAAATATAGGCCTATCAGTGCATATCATCCAATAAAATGCAAAGAAATCATGTACATATAATAGTAACATTATATTACATGCCTTATATTATTATAAAATGAAGGAAAAAGAGGCAGGGGCAGACCGAGAGTAGGTATGTTAGATGATTGCAAGGCCCACTCATATGTGGAAATGAAGAGGAAGGCGGAAGATAGAAAATAGTGGAGACGTTGTATACCGTGGATCTGCCAGTTGGCAGTGCACTAAGAGAGAGGTTACATGCTTGTGCTAAATTATCTTATCGGTATAAAACATTGAAAGCGAAAAATAATACATCTGTTGAAACAATTAGCGATATAGGATCAGCTTTGACTTTCACACCTTATGATCAAGAAAAACTCTAATAGGCCTATATGATCACTAAAGGACTATAGCAGTAGATATAACCGGTTAGCAGGCCTAGAGATTTAAAACTATACATTTTTATATGCAATTAACTTTCTGTCAACGACCCGTTATGACAAAATTTAAGCGGTCGACACGGAGAGGTCTACATAAAAGCGGAACGTTATAGCTTAGGCCTATGAGGCTCTCATTCGGTCTGATTTCAGTTTTACACAACTGGGTTTTATTCACTGCTCTGATAGAGGAAATCATGTGGAGCAAAGGAGTCTCGAACTAGCAATCTCTAGTTCGAAAGTATTACGTTCTACCATTGTGCCACACGGAGTTCCCGCTTTTTTTACCTTCATAGGTTTAAATTATGGTAAACCATCCTATCCATCTGATCTTTTATCAATCTATCAACGCTCTCATAGTCTTCGTTCCTCTAGTAAAAACCTTTTCACGGCACCAACGTAAAATCCCGCCGGGAATAATAAATCAAATAATTAATCCCTTCAGAAAGGTCTATGCCTTTCCCATACCTTATGTAGCTTACAGCTCGGGAAAATAAGACTTCTGATCCTCACTGCCTTCCTCAGTTTATGCTTTGTTTCCTCTTTGGAAACCTGCAGTTAGCGGTTTGTTTGATCTATTCTTCAGTGTCCCTGACACAACACGGGTTAACTCGTTTGGATTCATTAAAAGATCAGAAAATATTTAAATATTTAAATTTTTCCACGTCTCTGACATCATCCTTGTTTGAGGAAATGGATTTTAAACCTTTATTACTAATATAAACTCAAACCTTAGTTAAGAGTAAAAACGTAAGAGTAGAAAGGTAATTTCTGATTATTATTAATGTATATATCAAGAAGGACTGAATAAAAAATATCTTACTGGCAACTTGGTCAATGTTATTGACAGAACCTTTACCACCTTCCTGTCTTCTGTCTCTAGGAAGTGAGGCAACGTAATCCAGATCTAGGTGTCGACCTTGACTGTTGGAGCGCGGTAGCGAATAGACAAATGACATCGCTCCGTTTCTATTAGCTAGCTAATATAAATGAAAAGATTTATTCCATTATTGTGAGGAAATTGTATAGGATCGTATGAATCTTTCACTTTATTGCTTGGCTCTTCATCTTTTCGAGTGCTTAATAATATCTGAAACAGATAAAACAAAATTCTTATAATAACAACAATAATAATAACAAAAAACAACAACAACAATTAGAGTGCTACAGTCATCAATGACAACATCGAGCACTATTGAGACAAAATCAAGCCGGCGAGCAAAAAGAAAGTCCAGAAACGGTGCAAATTCCAAAATCCAGACAATCACTCCAAATTAGTTAATTTAATGTAGTCAATAAATACCGTTTCTCAAATTTAATTTATAAAATGTAACCGATAATTCGGGATTAAAGATCAACACCATATTTAGAGATATTGATAATGCTTTACTTTGTAAGTAAAGCCTAATAATCCGCTGCATTTTCGTTACCGATATACATGTACGTATGATGCATAATATTATAATTAATATATTATTATTTAAAATCATTTTAATTCGGGGATTTAATCTTGAAACCTAAAGTTAATCTAGAATATTTTTTATAAGAATGAAATCAAAATTTGCATCGAATTTTAATAGTAATTATTAGAGCAATATGGGACATATAGTATAGTACTCCTAAAGTTCGATCCACGTGTAAAAAATTTATTCTAAGTTCTAACATTCACTAACACTTTTTCAGCGTCTAAACAAACTTTGCTATATCTTTTCATCTATAGGGACATTTTATTTGTTAACTCTGTAGCAACAAGATGTTCCACTTTGTCAAAACGTAGTTCAGTATTATTAGTCGATTCAGGTTGGATATTGTTGAAGTTCGTTTGATTTAAGAATCTACACATTCAACATGTCACATAGTTTCGAAGACTTTTAACAGAACGTTTGAAGCCCACAAACCAGCATTTCTTCTAGAAAGTCTAGAACATGAAGAAATAGGCATAACAATAGAGAGCATAATAGAATGGAATATTCGAATGGAATGGAATAATCACAACATGAGAACATAAATCACATCTTCATAAGAACACTTCAACGGTATTTAAATGGCAAATACTTCTAGCACGAACGTTCAATCTAGAAACTACACATTATGTTCATTTTATCTACCTAATGAGAAGGCATGAAAATCACCTTTATAGACTGGATGATTTAATATTGAAATCTAAAAGTTATTTTGCATTTTCTATGATAAAAACAAACTAAAATGCTACAATTAATTTATGACAATCTTTTAGGGTAGAACAACCCGTCATCTCAAGATGGTCCTCTAATCTGAAAGCTAAACCTATAACAACAATATCTATTCTACTTAAAAATCTCCAACAAAATCGCAATAAAGTAAGATTATCATCTGAGTAGGTTAACTTTTGTTTGTCGCAACCAATTCTATAAATTATTTTAAAGAACACAATTAGAAATAAGAGACCGTAGCGATAAACACAGACGTACTACTTTGAATGTATTCACATATAGGCGTACATGCATTAATTTTGTTGACGAGTCAAGGAAATGAAATAAAAAAGTAAAATTCGGCAATATTACTTGCTTATTTCGATTTTGACGCCTTCGTGGACATCTTTCGAATTGACGTTTTCTATAGGCATGTATTCAATTATCATAACAAGCCAACGCTTTACTTGTACATTTACATATATTTAGGCCAATGTCCATAAGCTACTTTTTATTTGCTTCTTCTTCAAGTGCACTGCTTAACGGCAGGTCCAAGACTTTATCTCTTCCAACCAAACTCTATCTTCAGCCTTCTTTTTCATCTCTATGTACGAATATGTTATTAGGTCATCCAATATCCCATGTCTTGATCTACCCCTAACTTTTTCTATTACATTCTTCCTTCTATTAGATCATTTAGCAATCCACCCCCTTATAGTATGTCCCATCCAGCTTTCCTTCAATTTCTTATCTCATTCATTAAATGTCTATCTGTACCGATTCTTTCAAGAACTTCTTCATTTGTAATTTTGTCAGTTCAGCTAGTCCTTTCAATCATTCTCCATAACGACATTCCCAATGCCTCTAGTTTCCTGATTTCTTCTTTCGTAAATGTCTTCGTTTTACATCCGTACAGAAGTGTCGACCACAATAAATGTATTCACCATCCATGCTGTGTATACTGAAGTTCATTTTAGCATGTTTATATTTTATTTGTATCCTATTTGTATTATTTAACTGCTTTTATAGTGCTTTTAATTTCTATGAGCATATGTCAGAGAATTCGAGCCTATATATGTTCATATTTACCTTCTCTTCAAGCGTGTTGTAATGCATGCAATCAAACTTTCGCAAAAGTAACAAAATCAATTGAATCATAAGTAACCAAGTAATAAGGCCTAAGTAATGTAATCAAATCAATTCAGCATGTAAAGAACTCATAAATCCTAGAATATCTCAGATTAAAGCTGTAACATAACACCTACAAGGTAACAATATAAGTATCAATACAATTCATTTGTTATACTAACTTTATTATTTATTATTCATACATATTTATACAAACATATTGGTTGGAGCCAGTGGCGACGTCGGTAAGATATTCGAGCGCGGATCAGTATGTGCGGGATTCAAATCCTGGGCTCGCCCGTCACTGACATCGCTTTCGAGTGAGGAAACTGACGCTAACATTAGCTTTACAAGCTCTTTTACTACTGCATATGCTTTCTGGCGCTTCGAAAACTTGAAGTAAAGAATATTCGTGCAAATTTGACAAAATACTAAAAGTCATAAGCACAAGACCGAGAAAAGCAGAGTGACAAAATAAAATTTTAAAATGTAAACATGCAATAGGGCTTATAGTGAAATGATCAGCTATGTTGATATCTGTCAGTTTCAATACCACATGTCTAAACCGTTAGATAATTTATACCATTTACCGAATAACCAGTCCAGTGAATGTCCGAGATTTTACTCTCAGATCAGAACGGCTGGGATTCAAACCAACAAGGGTTCAATTCACCCTTAATTACCTCTGTATATATATATATATATATATATATATATATATATACAGAGAGAGAGAGAGAGAGAGAGAGTGAGAGAGAGAATATAACGAGATAGAGATAGAGAGGAAGAGAGAAAGAGGAATAGCCATAGAAAGTATTTACGGCACGCATGGTTGATGTTTAATATTCATTTGTGTTAGTCTCTTGCCTAAAGCCATACGTCTTTCTTGGTCATTCATATCCACAACTCCGTGAAGCCGACTTACAACAAGCTCTTACAAACACGCACAAGCCGTTTATGAAAATAATTTAATTCGCTCACTTTGCGAGCTATAAATCACTGTAAACATGAATCCTTGACGGCTAAAAAATTGAAAAGCTATAGCTAATGTTACACAATGCCGGTGAGTCTACGCTGAACATGCTATAACGTTGCTTAGTTGTGACTCATCTAAGCACAATTCAATCTTTTTACCAAATCTTGTGCACAAATGCATGTAGACAAACTAACATGACATTGTGTAGTAATCTTTAGTATGCAGCTATGAATAGCTACATAATATTTGAGTAATATTTTACATTATGTTATATATATATATATATATATATATATATATATATATATATATACAGCCTGAGTAAAAAATGACACTCCAAAATAATATTTCTCATAACTGTTTTACCTCTTTTTTACCTTTGTTAGCCATGAAAATTTCTTTGATTATTACTGGTCCAATTCTACATTTTCTCCAAACATTGCGTGCTGTATAAGTAGCCACAACCCTAATGTTTGATGCGAATGCATATAGCACTAAACTATACTGATTTGGGAGAGTTTTACAGATATATTATGTTAACTCACAGACAACTACTGAAAAATCGGCATGCTTTCTGTATCCCGGATTATTTACTAGAGTAGAAAATTAGAGGCGTCAGAATAACCCAGAAATCGGGTCAACACTAGTGGCTATCTTATGCTTCATGAAACATAATATACTAACTGAATTGGGGAGTGGATTCACGTCAACTTTCAACTGTGAGCATCTTTGCAATAATTTATTGAAAACTTTCATGATACTACTGATTTGAAACTTTAGACTATGATATTTGGAGGGGAAATGTTAAGTACAGTAGTCCGACTAAAACTTGACATTTAAATTCAAAGACCAAATAATCTAAGCTCTCTAAGCCTAACAGTTCAACA